>JAOSBL010000003.1:17275972-17287892 GCA_027568915.1 Erythroxylum roraimae | reverse complement strand
TTAAATTAATTTTATATATTAAATTAAAATTGTGATTATGTCTAATTAAATGTAAAATGAAATGGAATGTGAAAAAATAACAATTCTAAAAAATAATTCTAAATTTTGATAAAATAGAAAATAATTCAAAATTTAAAATTTTGATGTATTTTCATTATTTTACAATTAATTATTATATATAGATAATTATTATATACAGAAATAATTAAAATATAATAAAAATATATAAAAACTAAAATGGATATGATATAAACAAAAAAACTAAATTAAATAATATACAATTTTACAATATTACAAAGAAATATTTTGTAATTTTTAAAAAAATTTAAGAACTATTTTATAAATTTAAAAAATTACTCAAAATGGTAACTGGTATTAACCGATATTGATATAGTATCGTATTAGAACCTAAGGTACAAAATTTAATACGATATTCATAAAATTGAGCAAGACGGATGAAATAAAGAAAAGATAAAGAAAAGACAAATCGAAGAAACGAGTTTTTTTCCGCAGGGTGAAACCCCTTGCAAGTTCAAGTCAAGCAACAAAAATACAAAAAGATTTTCAATAGATACCTATAAGGCTATAACAACTGGATACGTAGGGTGATGCAATCAATCATAACTGTACCGACAGTTGCCTGATGGAGACGTGCAACATATCACAACCCAAAGCCCAGATTTAGGCATGTCTACTTAATCGTAAATCGACCCTGTTTCAAGCCTTCGTTACATCAATTAAATCTTTCACAGGCTTTCTAGATACAACTTGTCAAACCTCGTGGGTTGACGTAACTGGCGCATACTTTCTTCGCTTAATTAAGAAGTTCTGAGTTTGAACCCTGTCTTTAAGAATGCAGCAAATTTCTGGATCAGCGGCAGCTTTCGAAAGGAATGTATCAGCACCGCAAAGGAGGATTAGTCACCAGCTTTGGCCCAGAGAATACCTCCTAGGGAACAAAAAAAAAGATACAACTTGTCAAGTGATGAGGTATGGACTCTGTTCTCTACTTAAAATTGTCTTTTGGACGGGAATAGGGTCGGCAGGGAGTTGTTGGCACAGTTGATCTATTCCCTCTTGGACATTGGTTTAGGATAGAAAGATGCTGCCTAGACGTTACAATGCTTTCTAGAATTATGGTATGGAATTGTATTAATTTTAACATCAAAAATTAAAAGGTTGTTTATTTTAATCAAATATGCTACAGTTAATTGAAAATTTTATCTTTTAGTAACGAAAGAGTATCAGCTAAATATGGGAAGTATTCAAAATACTCTTAATTAAGGTTCGGTGACCTGGAGAGAATGACAATAAGAAGATTCTTAAAGACAAACCACCTTCACCCTGCTTTAGAATCATTCTGATCAAGAATGTTATACAAAAATATAACTTTGTCAAATTTTGAAAACTAAAGCACTCAAGTCTTTTCATGTTCTTCTTTTTTAAAGGATCCACTTTGCCTTCTTAAAGTCCTGCAGTGGATATTTCTCTTACTCTTTTTCCATACAGGCCATCATTGCCCGTGGCTTAGGTAGTGCCACCAGCCAAGCTCGATCTTATACTTTTTGAAAAAATTTAATAAAACGATATTATTTTGTAACTTTGTGTTAAATTATGGGCCGAGTTGAGTAAAGATAATTTTGACTTGAATGCAGCCGGTAGTCCGATCAACTCAAATTAAAGTCGGACAAGATCGAGTTGGGTCATATATGTCATCCCGAATTAATTCAATGTTGGTATCGATATGAAATCCTTGTCTATTGCATATTAAACTCTCCATTTCTCAACTCCTTTAAGGTTATTTACTATAATTTTGTTTTGTTTCATCCCACCTGTCAACGTTTGTCACTAAAATTGAAAAACCAAACCAGAAATTGACCTGCCAATTGCAGAATGAAGGATAGTTTTGACTTGCCAATTGCAGAATGGAGGATAGTTTTTTTCTCGCATGGCTGATCCCGTAGTCGTGTACTTTAATGTATAGTATGTGTTTTGATGCTACAAATCAATACTTAACTGGGGTTACTCTCTCGTCCACATGTCATTGTCCATGGCCAGTGGGCTTTGGTCCACTGAAAGGAATGTGTCAATGCTCTTAACTAAACCAAGCCAAGTCCCCTGAGTTGTACATGTCAATCTTTTGGTATTTCCAAGATAGAGCTTCCGTTGCCATTTCTGACTTCTGTAGCAGCTTCAAATAGCAAGAACTTTCAAACACTATTCGGTCCACTCACATCGCACTTTCAGGCACTGAATCAACAAAAAATAGAAACTCTTCTATAGCCACTCAAGTGTTTAATGTTATTCAGAAACAAGGATTGAGCATTGATAAAACAAATAAACGCAAAAGTAAGGTGAATTGTGCTTAAAAATTTTCGCAAGTTAACTCAATTCTTATAATAAATAGATCCTAGTTAACAAATAAAAATAGTAGAAGCTTATCAGACAATAAAGCTCTTTAAACGACAGGAGCCTGTAGGCAATAGGAGCCTTTTATGGGATAAGACCCTGCTTAAATAAAAGGAGCCTACTGAATGATAACTCTTGTTAAAACAATTTAAAATAGAAGGCGCCTGTTAAAACTAAAAGAAACCTCTTACAAGTTAAAAACAGAAGGAGCCTCTTATAAAAGTGAAGAATCCTCTTGCTAAAAAACACACACACAATATAATGCGAAAATTTAAAAGTTAAGAGAAGAAAGAGAATGATACAGTTGATTTATACTGATTCAGCTTATAACTCAAGCCTAGTCCCCAAGTATCTAACTTGAGTGTTTCACTATAAAACTAAGTAGTAATTTAGTGAGTTTCTTAAAGCTCACGAGTACATATTTTTTAAAGTTCTTCAACCTTTCACACTCGAAGTGTATAATAGGCTTCTAAAAGCTCACAGAAGAATAAAATGTAAAATTAAAAGTAAATTCTCAAATAATAATTTCTCTCTTGATAAAGTCATTTCACTTTCTAAGGCATAATCATAATGATATGACTCTCAAAAAGATAGGCACTGCTCAAATGTTTCGAAAATCTGTGTATGCTCGTTGCTTCATAAGTGTTGTTGCTCTTCTTTAAATAGTCAATTTCTTTAACTAGCCATTGCTTCATCTTTAATTCTGAGTTGATTTTGGATTTTCAATATCATCTCTACTGAAAGAAAAATTTTCGGAGCTAATTTTTTGAAAAGGTAAGATCCTCTCGAATGTTAATAAGGAAAGTTTACTGAGAAGGTTCCTGCAAGAAATGAAGTAATTTTCCTATGATTTTATTTCCTTTTAAAAATTACCATTATCTATATAAAGAAATAAATTCAATTTGAATTTTGAAATATTATATAGTTATCATCAAAATCGTTAAATATAAACCTTGAGCTAGCAATCTCCCCCTTTTTGATGATGATAAGTAATAGTAGATATATTTTTAAAATTCAAAGAGATGAAGATGATTTCGAAAGATACCTAAGACTTTTATTTGTTCAGACATAATTATAAAGAACCTGTCTCTTAAGAAAGGAACTTATTGTTTATATATCATATATTTTCACAAGTTCAACAGCAAAATCAATCACATATATAATCGAGGCAGCATTGAGAAATATGCATTGAGCAACATTGAGAAATATATCATCATATATGTAAAATTATGCAAAAATATATTAACATAAACTCTCCCCCTTTGTCATTATCAAATATAATAAAAGAGTACAGGGAGGAAGTAAAATAAAACAAGTTTGAATAAGCCAGGTAGAGAAGGATAACAATAGAGTTAATGAAGGGATTCAAAGATTTTTCTCAACAATATTTTCTCTGGTCTGTGGTCATATAATCAACCGAGTAGATTCCTCATTTTCAGTTGTAACCCAATGTAATTCAGGCACTTTCTTCTCTTGAGGTCTAAAGGAGACAGGTTTGGTAATACGAGCTTCATCATGGGTAACAGAAGAAGTTGGGGTTTTCTTTTCTCCTTTTTTATTTTGTTCTTGTCATTGTAGAAGAGCTTGGTGAAGTTATAACAATTCTTAAAAGGATGACACTTATATTTCATTATAATACTAATGACTTTATATGATATAGTTATATGTATTAAATGAAACGTTGATTTAAAATTTTGAAAAGTTTAAATTGTTTCAATCTAAGTAGAAATTAAGCATTAAGAATGTTAAAGCATTTCGATGAGATTGATTTGTTGAGTTTTCAAGTTTTGGTCATTTGTAGGGAATGATATTGAGAATACCTACACAATAAAATTCTATAAGAGCATGGATTTATGTAAAGAGGAAAATGCAATATGAGATATTGTATGATGCAATATCATTTTTCCTATAACTATGACTTGTATGATGACTTACCTTCAATAGTTTGAGTTGAACCAATTAATAAGATTTCGTATTAGATATGGAACGCTAAGACTTTGAAAGAGTCAAAGTTAATGATTAAAGGTTGTGATGCTTAGCTGAAGCATGTATTATCCACTAAGTTTAGAAATAAATCGGGTAACAAAAAATTATGAGATTTCTAAAAAGGTTAGATATAATATTATAGGCCTATTGAACAAATTGTTTGATTCAATGAACACATATAGGAGAATGGTTCTCAAGAAAGATAAGCATTAGGAGTAAGATGAAATTTGAAAAGTTCAAATCTCACGACAGTACATCCAATTGGAACTAGTTCCTTTGTTGATACATTTGATGCATAGTTAAAGGCTACAAGACATTAAAAGATTTACTTTCATGATGAATTCAAATAGTTTGCTTTGAAAATGATTGTAAATTTTATCATGTATACAAGAAGGTTAATAGGAGTATAGTTGTCCTCTTCAGTGGGAGTATGTAGAGACATATTGCTCATAAAGAAAAACAATAATAAATTTTCAATTGATGAAAATATAATTGTCCAAGAACAACTCTTGTTGGATATAAAAAGGTAATAATTTAATTCCGAGAATTAGATCTGTAAAGATAGATTGGAAGTTGTCCACCTATTATAAATCCAAGTATATAGATAATGTACTAAAGATGTTTAGTATTTGAGATATCAAATACTTATGAAGTATTAAAGATATCTATTATTCTATGTATGAGTTGGTATTTGAGTTCAAGATCATAAGGATATTACTTTAGAAGTAAATCCTAGTTAAGTTTTATTTTACTTAGAGCAATATCATTTTAAGATTGGAAAGGTTCCAATGTAGTAATGGTTGCTAATTAAGCCATAATACAATTTTCGTTTAGTGGAAATCATTAATTGGATAAATAAGTTATTTAATGAACTTAATATAGTTCCTTACATTGTTCAAAAAAGTAATATACTGTGTAATATTAGAGCCATTGGGCTTGTAAAAGGAGCTAACGTTTCATCAAAGATTTAAGGATTCAGGCAGTTTTTCTTAATTATGATGATAATTAAGATGAAAGTGGTAACATTTACGCAAGTGCTCACTATAGAGAAAGTCCATGTGATAATTATACATTTCAAATGAAATTATGATGAGATATAATTATGATATTTATATTGCATTTATGTGTTATCCTTAAATTATTCTTAGTCATTGTTCTATTACGACTGGACAATAATAGATCATAAAAAGGCTAACACACGTTTTGTTTTTCCTTATGAATGAAGTAGTCAATCTAATAGACTAAAGTATGGAGATACTTAAATAAGTGTGTATGTGCTTGTTAGAGAACAAGTTCACTAAACTGACCTGGTATGAGAAATCTATTTGGAACATTATTTGTATATCAATGGAGATTCTCATTGCAATGATTGCATAAGGATCCTTTGACTTGAGGTCTTCAAAGTTATCTTATAAAGGGATTATTGTGTTTTGATACCACTTATAACCTATTCTAATCGTGGATAACTCATTTGGGAGTCATTGGATGTAGCATGAATTATATAGAGGTAGTCGAGTGATCAAGATAGGATTCATTACCTTAAATTATTAGGGAGAATATTTTGTTGTTCTCAATTAGTATTAATTTGGGAAATCCTTGGCTAAAGTAGAATGATACTTTTTAAATATTTTACAAATGTCATTAATTGAATCAATAACTAATGGTGAAGAACCAATTTGATTAGACCCAAAATCGAGTAGACATTAATTACATTTTCTATGTCAACTCGGGACAATATATGATGAAAGAATTGAGTTATACAAAAAAATCATGTACGAAAAGGTTAGTCAAATCCAGTTTGACATTCTTAAATATTTTAGTGGTCATTAATGTATTGATAGATGCCAATCTTATTCTATTATTATAAATTATTTAATTGGAGAACTAAAGATAAATTAAAAGGAGTTTTAATTTATCTAATTCTAATTATAAATTATAATCATTGCCAATATATTTGAGAAATTAATAAGTCTCACATAAAGAACAGGTTAAAGAGAGCAAAGATATTGTAATCAAGTTGGATTTGATTGTCAAGCTTAATTAACTTTATGATTAAATAAAAGATATTTGATAAATAAGGATCAATATCAGAAATTGAATCTTAATTGGGCTTAATTGGCATTTAATTAGAATTATTTGTAATTCTAATTAAAGTTTAATTAAAATTAGAATCTAATTTCAATTAAAATTTCTAAAATGTCCAAAACTTATTATAAATAGGCTTAAGCTCTAATGGAGCTAGCACTTATTGCTTAACCCTTTTGAAAGAGTTACAAAGTTTCGCTTAACTTGTTCTATGGATATCATTCGAGACTAGACACTTGTGTGATTGTGGTGGTTAAGATGAATCGATTTCAGAAACAGTTGGACAGATACGCCAAGAATATGATTAAGCTTCAGAATAAGGTACGAATTAAGATTCATGTTTTATTATGATTTAGTTATTAATCATTATATATAATTAAAGTGATCTTGACTTTTAAAAAATCAAAATATGAAAAAGTTTCGTAATTATTTCACTGCAGTCGGGATCAGATCCCATTCTTATTTCTCACCATTTTGTTAGGTTAGAATCAATGTTATAAATACTGTATTGGTACAGGTACTGGATTTGGTTTTAGTATGGTACTGTACTAGTATCCGTCAATATCGGATACCATTTTGGGTAATTTTTTAAAATTATGAAATAGTTTCTAAAGTTTTTAAAAATTGCAAAACAGTCCATTTCATAATAATATAAATTTAAAATAACAACAATTTATTTATTTTTATTAACATTAATTTTCACATATAAATAATAACTATAGTTAATATAAAAAAGATCATTTAATCAATATACAAATATAAAATTGAGAACAATACAAAATATTTAAAATTTTACAAGTTCATCATATACTAAATAATGATTACATAAAAACATCAAATAAAAAGAATAATAAATATTTGTTACTCTCTAATAATTACAATTTACAACAAGAGTTTGTACTGAAGAACCAACTAGGAGTGAAATCTGAAACAAAAATATTTAAAATTACATTGCATATATAGAATTTAGCATATACATCAAACATAAATAAAATTAAAAGAAGAGACGAAAAAAAACCTGAAACTTCATTCAATCTAATATCGGATACCTGCTGTAACTACATTGACCATAATTTACATTTGGCATAAAATCCTCATCATTGAGAGGAGCCTCATCACCATTATTCAAATCCATTGCACCAAATGGCATGTCAATGTTTTTCCATCAATGATTATCTTCCAAGTCACTCTCATCTATCAAACTCAGTTCTTAAAAAATCCAATCTGCCAAAAGATCAATATTATTAATGTAAATTGAACCTACTGAACTACTTCTTCTATTAAGAGTCCTAATAAACAATAAAATTAAATTATTAAAAAAATTATACAAAATTATATCTAACTTAATAATGATAATAACATACCTTTTTCGAAACTTTAAATTGTATCAAATAAAGACCAAGTCATTCAATCTTGTATATTCTAATCTATTCCTTTTCTTAGAATGGATGAATTCAAATATGTTTTGGTTCCTTTCACAGCCTGTTGCACTTATACATTGACTTAGAATTCGAATTGTAAACCTTTGCAATTCTAGAATATCACTTTTTAAGTAGTCCCACCAAGAAACTATAAGTTGTAAGATAACAAAAGTAGCATTATAAAAAAATAAAGTGATGATTAATTTTCAGGAAGTAACAAAAGTGAAAAACATATACCTAGATTAAGTTTTTGTCATTGAAAAATAGCAATTTGCATCCCAAAATCCCCATAATCCTCGTTATAAATCTCCATTTGTGAGGTTAAGAGATCTTGTATCATCTCATGAGCAACAACTGTTGTAATAGTTAATATCATTCCCCCATTAACTTTAACTTTCTTTATAAAACTTAGTATGAAATAGACACTAGGATTCAAAAATTCCCCAACTGCAAATAACAGATAGTAAAGTTGTCTTTCTCATCTCTCATTGATGATTGTAAGATAAGATGTGCACAAAGAAGACTTACTTTTCATATTGTCCTTGATTGCTTTCTTCGTCCTCTCTATGACATCATAAAAATAATCCATTGTTGCCTTCTCATCACTATTAGCCAAACAAAATTACCCTCTTCAAAGGCTCACAAACTCAAATGACAAATTAACATTGGGACCAAAATTTATTATCTTCAAGTATAACTCTAGAAATCTCCAATCCAGCTTAGACCTAGCATGCTTAGATGCTACCCATTTATCACTTGTAAACATCTGTCACAACTCTTTTTTCATCGTACTAAAACACTGAATTGATAAGAGATTTTTTTACAAATCTTGTAACAGTAGGCTGACACAAATTCCTACCATCGGTGAAATTCTTTCCCACTAAATTAAAGAATTATGCATAATTGTAGATGAACTTGGTCAACTTTTTTACTTTCTGCATAGTCTCATCAATAATAGGAAAATCTTTATAATCCCCTATATTTTTCAACATTAATTCAATGCAATGTGCAGCACAAAGAGTCGAAAAGAGAATTATGCTTTCTTTGTAATCTTCTTCCAGCCGCTTTATAAGCTGAATCATTGTCAGTAATGAATTGAACAATATTTTCTGGCCATACTTTATTAACAAATTCATCAAATATTTTAAATAAAGTATCAACATTTCTAAAAAGGCCAGATGCATCAATAGGCTTCAAAAACATTAAGTCCTTTGCAAAATACACCAAAAAATTAATAATAGGCTCATGTCTCTCATTTGTCCAACCATCACACATTATTAAACATCCAAATGTTTCCTGAATCATTTTTCTTTCATCCAAATAACTTTTAATTTCATAAATAGAGTTACTCAAAAGTTTACCTCTATAGTCATTAATTAAAGGAGCTTTATATCCCAGATAGTAAGAAGCTATAACATCTACCATAGGGTAATAATAATAAGAATGGGAAGCATTGAATGCTATACTTGAAACCATCTAGCCATTGTCACATCCACATTATGAGCCACTTCTCTTAATTGTAGGACACTACTAATTAAAGGATGATTTTTAGGAGTTGTTCGTGGTTTAAAAAAATTCAACTATTCTTTTCCTAACATTAGATCCAAATTCAACATTCACTTCTTGTTATGTAGGAATAATATCATCTTCAACATTTCCACTATCATCCTGATAAGTGCTTATTGATTATGAAATTATTCCATAACACTATCATTTCAACAACTTTACACACACTCTCTGTGGGATCGACCTAGACTCACCACTGCTATAGTAATAGGTCTAGTTTATTTTGACTAGAGTTCTAACGCGCTATCACATCCTAAACACCAATAGATGAACTTCCTCTACCAATTTTGTAATTCAATCTCTCTCTTCTATCTTTCTCGTGTTGATACTCTTCAAGCAAAGTTTTCATTTGCCATTTCACATCATGGCTCATTTTTTACAAGGTTCCACATCTCTTTTAACCTTATCTAAATGCTTTTTTAATTTGGTGATTCCTCCACCTTTCAAATGCTTATTACAAAATAAGCAAATGATATGTTTTTTCATACCGAGGACTAATATAGCATGAGTCTAAGCTGGATCATTGTATCTTCCTAAAACGGTTGCATTATTAGAAGTACTTGAAATTCCTTCCATTTATATGTAAAAATAAATGAAGACATATAGTAAAATAAAGAACACATAATTTCATTAGCAACTACTATCACAAAATATGTATTGTTTAACTCAAAAGTTCAAACTAATACACTTATATAATACATATATACATCTTATATAATACAACTCATTTATATGACCATATCATACACAATTCAATTTCATCCAACACAATTCACCAATAAGTTAAAAACTAACAATTAAAGTATTCAACATACACAATTACATGATAAATGCATACATCTTATATAATATAACTCATTTTATATGATTACATCATTCAACCATAAACTAAAGATATACACTCACAATCATAACATATTCAACTTCAATAATGACTCACAACTATAAGTTAACAACTTATTTTATGTAATCTCATAATTCAACTATAAACTAATATATTTTGTTTACTTATACAATTCATATGCTTATAATTATTTTGTTTTCTTAACTAATTTTAATCAACATTGTTATTAAAATCCTAGGTCTCAACTTTAATTTAACAATCTTTCATTCACCAATTTTAATCAACATTCTTAGTTTCTTACCCAAACTTTTCGATTCATTAATTTTCTTCATAAATTGATAATGTTTAAATTACATTAAAATTGAACCAACTTACACAAACAATTCCAACTTCCAAACCCAATTTTCCTAACTCACACAAACAATTCCAACAATTTCAACCATCACAAAATAGACATACACAACCAAATATAATGCAATTGCAATCAAAGCAAAAAAACAGACCCAAAAAAATCAAAAAATGCAATTAACAGTCAGGTTGGTTTGGTTTGGGTCATGTCAGGTCGAGTTTGGGTCTGGATTTAGAAAATTGAAATTCTAGATCTAAATATTCTACACTCTACACTCTACATTGGCAATGGAAGGCTGGAAATTGAAGTAGTGGCTAGAGAGAGGACGAGTAGTGGGTGGCCGGTGGCTGGTGGTGCGAACAAGAGACATGACTGAGGAAGAGATGATGTGTGCTATGCGTGCGTGAGTTGTGACTGTGAGGAAGAGACGATGGTGGAGATGTGGGGTAGTATGAGTGTGTGGTGGAGGGTCATCAGAGAGGAGACCTGAGAGAGGGAGTGAGGGAGAAATGAAAAATGTGAGAAGAAAGAGTTGTAGAGACAGGGGGTGGGGGATGTTAATTTTTTTTTTTGCAAAATGGTCCTTCTACTTTTTGAAATTTACGGCAACGGTCAGTATTCAACTGATATTTTAAATACCGATTGGTACCACGTGAAATTATCGGCGTCGACAACCAATACTAAAGGGGATAGTTTCGTACTATTTTCGACTATACAGTACAAAACACTAAACAATGGTTAGAATAAGGAATAAACATTTATTTATATGTTATCTAACTAAAATTAAACAACTAATGTGAATTAATCGAAATATATCTAGATAATTTGGACATCATTTAATTGCAAAAAAAAAGTTGATATTATGGCTGCGTTTGGTGAATATTGAATCAGCTAAAAATTAGTTGATTCATGTCTTTCAGCTATTTGACTATTTCAAACAGCTGAAAGTTTTATTTGGTAAGAAGTGAATAGTTAGCTGATTTATATCAAACCACCGAATTTAGAAAAGCTACACAATAGCAACATTTTAAGTAGCTTTTTCATCTTTAGATAAATATGTGAAAGTGAAAAATCAATTATACCATCCTAAATAAACAAAGCTATACACTATTTTATTTTTACAAGTCAATTTATACCTAATTATAATTATATTTTATGTTTGAATGTATTATTATTGTTGTTGTTATTGTTGTTGTTGTTATTGTTGTTGTTGTTATTATTATTATTATTATATGTTCTATGTTTTTTATTAGAGTTATA
>JAOSBL010000003.1:17261399-17275872 GCA_027568915.1 Erythroxylum roraimae | reverse complement strand
TCTTAATTGTTATCTTAGTCTTCAAAACGTATGAATTAGATTGTATTAAAGACTTTCCTTGTTTATTGCCATTTTTTTATCATCAAAAATTGAAAATATGACAAGTAAGGGTCTGATTGTTTCTATTTATAATTTTAGTTTTAGTTTTTGTTTTTAAATTCAATCAAAAAATTGTTTGTTTGAGTTTTTTGGTTTTTATTTTTAAGTTTTGGTTTCTTCCCGTTTCTATAATTTACAAAAACAATAAAATTGAATTTTATTTTCTATTTTCTTTTTTTATAATATAATTCACCTCAATTAAAAATATATTATTCAATTATTTAATATTAATTATTAATAAGTATTATAGATAATTTAATTAAATATTACATATTTAATTATTTAATATTAATAAATAATAATAATAATCAGTAATTCAACAAAATTTACAATTATTTCAAATATTAAAATAAAATAATTTTAATTTAATAAATATAATTTAAATTCAAAATATATAAAATTTAAATAAATTTTGTTTCGATAATTAAAAAAATATATTTAAATTAAATTCCCACTACTACTTTATTAATAAATATTATATATTGCATTAAAACAAATTTTATTTTAATTGATTTATTTATAACAAATAAATTTTGTTTAACTTTTCTCTAATATGTAATTATTAGATATTAACAATTAAACATGTTTTTGTTTTTGTTTAAAAAATATAAACTAAAAACATAAAAATTAAAATTAAAAATGACAACAAAAACATAAGTAAAATCAATCAACCCAAAATTTAAATAGAATTAAGATATTTAAAAAAGATTTTTAATCTTCGTATAATGAATAAAGTATTATAAAAATAATAAAGAAATCGATTACAATTGAACAAAACTAAAATCTATATTGACTGCAAATTTAAAGTAGAAATAAATATGCATGCACGTTACAAACTAAAATCTATGTCGCCCTTTAGTCAACCATGAGTTTCATAACTCTTGATAATCAATCAATCACATTAAAAATTAAAGTAGACTAATTGGATTGCACCTCTTAAGTCTAAGATTATGTGTTGAAATTTGTTGCAAGGCTGTATCCCACGAGCAAATGGTTGTAATTTCTAAAAGCAGAAGTCGACCCTAAACGTAAGGGGAAGCCAAGTTGGATTATATGTGGTTTGCTTTTTGACTTTGGCTAATTATGCTCGCTATTGGACGAAGCTTGATTATCAGAATTTCTCATCTTCTACATTTATATATGTAAGAAAAGTTTATGCTAATGAACCAAACCTAGTTGTTGATGTCTTTCCACAGGCCTTGTGAAGGGTAAACCAAGTAAATATGATGTAACGATGCACGATAGTATAGTTCTCTGCCTCCGAACATTTACGGATTAGAGCTCCTCCCTTGAGTTTTGTTCAAAATTGGGTGAGAGCAGTTTGGACTGATTAATCAGTCCAGCCAACAACTCGAAGGAAAAGGCTCTTCCTCTTTTTTTGATAATTTTTCCATCAAAGAGCAATCAGTTTTTACTCTGAATAATGAGTTCACTTTATTCAATAATTAAAAATTACGATATTCTTAATATAATTATAATTATATATCCAAGTCTAAAATAAACGGTTGACTTATTTGGTCTTTACTTCTCACTTTTGGATAAGCTTCAGGCACCCTTTTCAATCCTCAAAACCTTTTTTGTGAGTGATGAGATTGGAAGTAACTTGCCTTTTCTTTTTATCTTCTTTTCGCCATCCTCATAGTTATCGCATCAAATAAATTAAAAGTGGGATATCCGCTTAAGAAAACGACATTCATTGGTTTTCATTACGAGTTGGGTCAAATATAAGAAGTCTACGATCAACAATAAAAAGGTAATATTTTGTCCAGTTATCGATATACATATGTTCATGACTTGACATCAGATTGAAATCGCATGCTGGCATATATCCTAGTTGTTATCAGATTGCATAATTTATTTTAATACATAAACATTTAAAATTAAGCAAGTTGGTGATCAATATCGTATTCTTATCGTGGATGTAGAGGATTGAAATCGTGAGAACATCAATATAACCCTTTGAACTTTCAATTCAAAAGGCCATGGAATACAAAAGCTTTATTCCTCGACTAGGTCATAGAGGTTACATTACATATCAATTCCATGACACTCGTACAGAAGATAAGACAATCATGGAAAATGCCCACATCTTCTTTTAGTTATATATCAAATAATTAAATTTAAAAGCTAATTTCGATTGATTATAATAATACGACCCTTTCAACTATTAAACTCAAATTCGCTTGGATCCCATGGGAATGGAACGTTCCTCGTGACCAGCCATTTACCGCTTAGTGCGAGCTCTCATGGTAAATCCGGATTAGTCGAATACTCACGTGGTGCTGAAAACCGGATGGTTTACACCGAAAAAGAAAAAAAACTAACTCTCTTATTTGTTTTAAGGTGAAAGATAAAAATAGTGCATGGATGGAAGCAAAGTAAGTCTAAAACGCCAAAGTCTGCCCCCTAGTGCCGGCCTGGGACGTCCAATCACCTCGATTTGACACGACCTTTTTCTCTCCCCACCTATCTATTCTATTAGCAAAGGCGTGAGGGCTTTATGCACTGACTGAGCTTCTCCACGTACAACGTGGAGAAAATCTTTACAAAAGCTAAACACACTCAGATATGATTATCATGGAAGAAACAGTTAAGTTCTTTTCCTCTCGTACTTACGTGCCAGCACGTAATTTGTTGATTCACCTCCTTAATTCCAGAACAGTTGACTAGTCTACTAATTAGTGGACGCTGCCTTTGGTAATTTAGGACACATGTCATTATCATTGTAAACATGTGATAATTAAAATCCTGTGATGGTGGATTTCGAAGTTTTGTCGATCATCATTGTAAACGTGTGAAATTTCTTCCCTTTAACTGGGATTTCCCCGGACAAGCGCTAAACGAATGTTGCAAATTTACCTAATTTCAATTGAATTAGGACACGTGGCAAAATGGGTATCGTCTCGGCAAATTTGCTTGTCAATTATGATAGGCGGACCGCAAGTTTGGATTTAATTGGATTGACCGACAGTCATATAATCTATATCACGGGTTAGTTGGATGATGGATGATTGGGTTTGGCATAGTAAAATTAAGAGTAAACAGAATGCAGAGAGATTTACGTAAACCAAATCTTGCATCGACATTAACTTTGAGTTGCAGGCAGTCCCAATATAGGCCAACCAAACACGTACTTTTGAAAAAGAGGGGTGAAAAGTGGGTGGCTTGAGGATCAAAGCAACACTTCCATCAGAAACAACGAAGAACATAAAACATGGCTGGGTGCAATGGCACCTTAGTTAAGTGCACCTTTCAAGTCATCCCCCAAAGAAACCAGCGAATTGGTAACAAATATCTTATCCTAAGATCGGTGGCTTGATTTCTCCCTAAAAAGCAGAAGCATCATGTTCTGTGGTCAGCCTTTGAACGAAGTTTCTTTCTTTGCAAGCTCGTCCACTAGAAGACAGATTTAGGTTCATGATGCTTTTTTTTTTCTATTGATTGGATTAGGTTGGTTATTAGGCAGTCAAGAATAAAAGATTTTACTGGCGTGGGCATTTCATGATTTCTTAAATCGGAAAACAAATCATAAACCTTAATGGTTTCAACTTTTCTTTCTGAAAATTTTCAGTATTAATATTAATTATTAACTCAGAATTTCTGCCATTAACAGTCAGGTATTTGCTGACAATGTTCTTCAAGATCTTATTACAGAAAAACAAGGTACCATTCAACTGCTATCAAATATCAATCCTATTTGAACTTTGCTAATAATTGGGCATCGTTAATCTGCTACAACAAAGATTTTCCAAGGCTCTAAATGGCATGAAGGCTTAAAAGTCTTCTCTCTCAAGCGGCAGGAGTTGTAATTGGTTTTGGTTGAACTATAAGAAATGGAACAACTAGGCATAGTTAGTGAAGTCTCATTGAATTGTGGACGCCATCTGTAGGAATCGAGAAGTTTTTATCGTGGGCCTGCACTTCTTTTCTGGTTCATTTATGGCCATTGCGGTCCATATCTCAAATGATAAAGAAGCCTAAAGCCGACGGCTTGAATTCATTGGTTAAGCTACCTTTGATCATAAATGATTCACTCCATGAGTGGACCACTAGTCCAAGAGCTAATATGTCCAAACATTTTTTTTGGGTAAACAGGGGGGACCGATTTTAGTCATGCCCATTCACGAGAGGCTGACACGAGACATTTGATGTCCGAGGTGAAAGGGCCATGTCTTGCCAAGGTTGTATTTATTGTCAATTTTTGTATGAAGACTGGCCGTTTTATTGATCACTACTGGACTGGCCGTTTTATGGCCTCTTTTGGGTACAACAGTGTCAGGAATCACGCACACCTTTTCCTTTTTCAATTTTTCCTGCAATCATTCATCTGGTTGCAATGTAAAAGCATGCAACTTGAGCCTCATCCGTCACACCATGAAGTGGGAAATTTGTTTTATCCACAGAACTGGAGATTGACATCTTTTTTCCTTCTTATCTTTCTCTTCCATTTTGGTATTTAGTTTCCACTGCTGATCCAAGACCAAGTAAATTTGACTTACCAGAATGACTCATTTCTGAAATAACTTGCAACAAATGAAACACTTTCATGTCTTGATAACAATTTCAGTGGCATCCCAGGCGAAATTTCAAAGTAAACTAACAAAGACATTGCTAGAATTCCAGACATTTTTTGGTTATCGATCGGCAAAATTCCAAGGAATAGCAAACAATTACATAACTATGAAATCATTGTCCTTTTGAGAGCTCCTGATCAACTTCTATCAGTCGTGCTTCCGAAGATCATCAGCTGCCAATATCGTGCCTTTGCAAACTCTAATGTCATTCATGCTTGGGCTATTGAAGTAGGCATATTGATATCAGATAAAGGTTTTAGCCCAAGCCTCGGAATGTGAGTTGTTGGGCTGAAGACCAACATTAAACACAGAAGTTGTTGAACCCCCAAACCCTAAGGCTCCAAAGGACGATGTTTACTCGGTCTTTGTATGAGTGGATACAATTTAAGGCTTTTAACATATTAGAACGTGCGATGTGCACGCAACTTCAATTGCAAACAGGTTTCTAAAAATAAAAAAGAAAGTCATGCTTGGCCCATTAAAATATTATGTTCAATGCCAAAATATCAATTTTCCTACCAAAATACTGGTATTCACTCTTTGATACATGAACCTAATAGTCATTAGCTACAAGTCATGGTAGACTAACTTTGAGCGTGATCCAACTACTAAACCACTTGCGGAGACTCCTATCTACATCAATAAACTTTAAGTATCTGTGCATGTTGCACATGAAATTGGTGCGCAGTTACACTTTTACACTGGTAGGTGGAAGAAGGGTAGTCAAGAATACGTGGACCTCATCTGCTTTCTTGTAAAAGTGGCAAGTTTTGATAAAAAAGCAAGGAAATTCCAAAGCTTCCAACTGAAAAAGCCTTTCAACTGAAAAAGTTTGGTTTCAAGATAATAAGATTCACATTTTTTCATTTGGCGACGACTGTAGTGCCTCTGAGTTTCAGGAGTGCTTGAAACTAGCGATCATGGGACCTGGCGGACCAGGAGGACCTGGAGGGCCGGGTGGGCCAGGCGGACCGGGAGGACCTTGGGGAGGACCAGGAGGACCAGGAGGACCTTGGGGAGGACCAGGTGGACCAGGAGGACCTTGGGGAGGACCGGGCGGACCTTGGGGAGGACCTGGTTGGGGTCCAGGACCGGGCGGACCTTGGGGAGGACCCTGGGGAGGACCCGGAGGGCCTTGGGGAGGACCTGGAGGTTTTTTTGGAGGGTGTTTTGATGGTATATGCAGTATGGTGTCATCTTTGTAAGTGTTAAAAGCTACGTCTTATGTTCTTGGGCATAGAGCATATGATTATTATTAATGGGTTATGATTCGATGTTGCAGGTTTTACTGCCTATGCTGTTGTTGGTTGCTGCAAGATTGCTTTGGTGGGGGTTATGGTCCTCCTGGCCCTGGGGGACCTCCACCACCTCCTTTCTGAGCCTTGGCCTCTTCTTGTTGGTATATAGTCGTAGGAACTTCATCTTCTTCGTTTTCACATTATATTCCTTACAGAAAAGGATATTCCCCGGGGGATCTCCGCCACCTCCTTTATGATCCTCAGCCTCTTCTGGTTGGTATCTAGTCATAGTGACTTCGTTTTCACATTTTATTCTTACAGAAAAGGATATTTTTGTGTGTTCTCCGCAAATGGTTGTAACATATCTCCATTTTCGTTCCATATTACTGAAATCTGCATGTGTTTTATGATTACAACTCGTATCCAACTTAGCCATATAAACAGCCTCACCGTGCCAAACACAGGGCTACCTTGTTAACGTCACGATCTATAGTAGC
This sequence comes from Erythroxylum roraimae, assembly GCA_027568915.1. Lineage (NCBI taxonomy): Eukaryota > Viridiplantae > Streptophyta > Magnoliopsida > Malpighiales > Erythroxylaceae > Erythroxylum > Erythroxylum roraimae. The sequence continues at coordinate 17,269,464 of JAOSBL010000003.1, read as the reverse complement.
AGCCAAGTCACTAACTTCATCCACGTCTCACCCAAGACCTAGCTTTTAGCAAGAAATTCAAAGAAAATTCATAAGGGACAATACAATTTTGCATCATTTGATTAAACAAGTAATCAAAATATCAAAATATAACTTTGAAATAAGCTTGTGTATTACTAGACCTCCTCACATTTTCGGTATCAACGAAACTTCGATCAAATTATTATTGTTTTTGTTATTAATTAAAAAAGTCAACAAATAAGGGAAATAAACTGTTGGCGTAGTTGCGAATGAGTATGTCACAGAAATGGTTGAGCCATAGCCCATATGATAAAAAACGCGGTCGGCGAAAGGTAAATCACTATACGGTGATACAGCAAAGCATGGTGGTTTCCGTAAGATAATGGCATGGTTTGATAGACCCAATGTCATGGCCTAAGCGTGAATTTGCACATTTTTCCCAAAACGGAAAGTCACGTGTAATGCAGCATTTTTGTTTTTTTGTTCTTCTCTTTTTCTTTTCCAAATCACTTGATCTAGTAATTAAATAAATAATTTGCATGTCACATAAAAACTAATGTAGGAATATATTTTATATAAAATTAAGAATTTGGAAATGAAACTATTAAAGAATGAAATTCGAAATAATCATGTACTGAAAATTGCGAATTAAAATATTGTACCTTCTAAAAAAATTATTATATCTAACTTCCAGCATAAGAATCAAATATGAGATAATTTGGTAGAGTCAACCAACTATAAAAGGCTTCATTTGTGTGTTTTTTTTTTCTTGTACAACTCCCCAAAGAGTTATGAATTTCATACCGTATCAACCAAAAAATGGTATAAAATTTAAAAATATTATATCAAATATAGGTATCGTTTAACATGGTCAGTTGTTTGACATGGTCAGTTGTTGTCAAACAACTGAATTTTATGTTTGGTAAGAACGTTGTAAAAGTAGCTGTTGAAGCTCAAATAGCTGAAATGTGAAAAGCTACACAATAGTAGCGTTTTCACATACCAGCTGATTATGTATAAATAAAAAGTCAATTATACCCTCCTCAATAAATCAAGCTATATATTAATTAATTTTTGCAAGTCAATTTATGCCTAATTACAATTAATTAATTACACTTTTAATTTTTTTGTAAAATTTAATTTTTGTCCTATTTTTATTATTGTCAAATTTTTAATTTTTTGCAAAATTAAATAGTTAATTGTGACCATATAAATTTTTTAAGTTAGGTACTTATAAGTTATTTAAAAATAATAAAATTCATACATATTATATAAAAATACTAATATGATATAGCTCGCTACATCATTCATATTAATAAAAAATTTAACGTTGGATTATTATCATTATTATTATTATTATTAGTATTAGTATTGTTGTTGTTGTTGTTGTTGTTGTTATTATTATTATTATTATATGTTCTATGTTTTTTATTAGAGTTATAAACTTAATTTTTGTAGAATTAAATATCTAAAATCTAAATTTTTATAAAAATATTCAACGAAATACTAAAATATATAATATTCATACCATTATATATATTTTTAATTCATATCCTCATAAGTCATGCTACATATAAATAACTAATTTTACCAAACCTCTATAACAAACTGCTAATATAATCTGCTGATCAAATCAGCTAATAGAATTAACTATCAGCTAATAGCTGATGCAATCAGCCGATCGCCAAACAGAACCTATATCTTTTAAATAAAAGTACTCAAACACTTCTTATTTCATACATTTATGAAATATTTGAACTAGCTAGGGTACAAGAGGCGGTAATTCTATTTCTCTGATCGATAATTTTTATCAAATTAAAGTGCATTTTTATGTTTTTATTGAGATTAATACATAAACTGTTTGTACTCGTCTTTATAAATTGTACTTGTTACTATTTCAAAACCATTCCCCAGGGTTACCTTTGGTTCACCTCCCCTCTCCAGATTTCCATTTGTCGAAGTAAGCTACAGAGACTGGAAGATCGTACCGATTTATTTCTTTTTTCCGACCAAAAGAGTGGACAGGAAAAGACACTTAAGCAATTAGACTTGAATACCTAACAACATCAGAAACATTAAATGAAACAATTACAGGAATTGAGCTAATCAAGTTCTCTGGAAGATCTCCGCCGTCAACGCAATATCTAAGTGGCAGACACCATCCAATGCTTGTGATCGGTCCGTACACACCCGACACAGACTTTCAGCTGAAAAAGAAATAAAAATTACTTGTTAAGAAAATAAAAAAGATCTGATTGAAGAATTAGTTAGTCAAAGTGTCTTCACTAATCGGCATTCGAATTTGAATAATTGTAATTATAATTATAAAAATCTAAAAATATGTATAATTTAAATTATGTTTGAATTTTTAAATTTAAATGAAAATTGGAGTTATAATTTTAAAGTGTCAAAAATTTCCTCAGTGAGATATTATAATATAAATTATAAACTGCAAACGCGAAAGAATTAATTGTGGTCATTACACACAGAAACTGTAGACAAAAATGAGAAGTGGTACAACCTTGGGCCAATAAGAGCTCGACAGCAAATCCTTAAAAACTACCCTGGTTTTACCCAAAACCGGACACTACCCAATTAAACCCACTATTCACCATCTTCTCTCCCCTTACTTCCTTTTTCTTTATATGCTGCATGCTTTCTTAGGAAAGCTTCATGTTTGGCAAGCAGCAGGAAAACCCTTTGTTTTTATGCTGTAATACTCTCCTCCCTCTCCTCTTTTTTGGGTTCAGGTTTGATGTTTCTTTTTTGGTTTTTATTGGGTTTTGGTTGTTGGGTTTTTTAGAGGAAAGAAAGATTGTGTGCAAGTGTGTTGGGTGTCGTGTGCGTGTGCAAGAAACAGAGAGAGGTATGGGAAGAGGTCGAGTTCAGTTGAAGAGGATAGAGAACAAGATCAACCGTCAGGTTACATTCTCCAAACGGAGAACTGGGTTGTCGAAGAAAGCTCATGAGATCTCTGTCTTGTGTGATGCTGAGGTCGCTTTGATTGTCTTCTCTCACAAAGGGAAGCTCTTTGAGTACTCCACTGATTCATGGTAATATTAGAATTCCTTTTTTTTTCTCTTATCTCATAGGGTTATCTTTCTTTCTTATAATTGATATCCGTAATTTGGCATATGTAGAGCTTATTAAATCTCACATTTTCTGTTGTTTCCATTCCTTCTCAGAAAGATATGGTCCATATCATATGTTTCGTCAACATCCTATTTCTGATCCTTACAGATATAGAACTTTGTGCAAAAAGACATTGTATTATACGGAAACCAACGATCTCAAGGACATAAATAAGGGGTTTCGCAGAGGGCTTTTTTCTCTGCCCTCTTGCTGCTTCAAACTTACATCATTTACAAAAGGACAGCGGTAACAGCGGAAAAAGAACTATAAGTTCATGTTTCGTAGTCTTGTCTGCACTGATGTTGCTTCCTGCGGGTATAGATTTGTTTAATTAGAGTGTTGGCCCCGCCGACAATCTGACTTAAGTGACGATCTCTTGACCTTCAGTACACTCGCAGGTCCTTTGTTGGTGCAACTTTCTAGGATAATTTGCCTTAGCTGTTTATTAGGGAGAAACGTGGCTGCAAAACGTTCGTGGCTTTTGGTCATGGAGGTTACCAGTGCTTAAATCCACTTATTTCTGTTTTATTTTGCTTCCCATCTTCCCATCTTGATTTCTTTGTCAGAGGAGTAGCTGCCTATGGTCCTATAAAATGTAGATCAAACTTGATATAGGAACCTGAAATTGAGAAGGAATTTAGAAAAGCTCCTCTTGAAGAAGAACCAAAAGGGTATTCTAGATTGACTTGCACGTATGACAGTCGATATTTGTTTTATCTCGTCCGGTGCTTAGGATTTATAGAGCAATCTTTTGATTAGAATGAATGTTGTGTACTTGTACTCGACGTAGGGCTTATGAAATTGTTTTCACAGAAATAGATTATGGAGTGTGATTGTTGTCAGCTAGAGTAAGCTTTGTCGCCTTTTGCTCTTTTCTTTTTCACATTAATGGGTGCATTCTAGTTGGGGGAAGGTATGCACTCTACACTCATTCATGTCTTCATAATACTTTTAACTCATTTATTTTCTTTTATGATACTTGGACGTCCCTAATCGTTTTTATTTATATCTGGGCAAGATGAAACATTCTGTTTGTCACCATGAAATTTACGGAAGACTGTTTTGCGTTCATTTCCTACATAATTCATCATCTTATTTAGTTTGCGCAAGTAAATTAGTAACGTCACGAATTCCAAAACTTTGACTGGAGAATATTTCACTAACCATGAATCAACAATTCGTATTATCAATGTTCATATTTATTAACGGAGTTATATTGTGTCAATTAATAAAGAATTAGTGGTATTATTCCAAGCTGAAAATATTATTATTCTCTGTTACTTTAGATGATTAAGAGGTTGATCCCATCATTTTTCTTGAACAATCAAGTATGATAACTCAAGTTTAACAGTTAAGAGATGCTACAAACCCAAATTATGTGCGACGCAGGATCCCAGCTCATAGTTTAACATTTATGAGGTTTAGGGAAGCAAAAAAACCTTAATCTTGTGACTACATTAATTGGTGATATCATTGTATATGTATTGCATGTGCATTAGTTAAAGTGTCTTTGAAAAGTATTACACATTTATATCAAAGAGTTAAGGAAGAAAACAAGAATATGCTTCAATTTCAAATATATTATCATATTACTAATTAAATATTTTTATGAGCCTTTCAACATTCAGAGGATGAGATATATTTATAGCTTAGAATTGTGTCTTAAGATCGTCACTTTCTTGGCACTGTATTGAAGATCTCTAATGCTTAAAAGGAAAAAACAAAAACAAAAACAATAGCACCCTACCTACGTAAAATATTCCTCGTAAAAGCGGTGACACCAGAAAGCTGGTGTACTTTGTTTTTTTAATGTTTCTTTTTTGGTTTATGAGATAAATTTTTGTAAGCTAAGTAACATAAAAGTATTCCTGATAAACTGAAAATTAAAGAAGGGAAGAGTTAGTCTCAAGGGCAACATTTGTAACTCTCAACCCTAGGCCTTTTAAGCCTTGGTACCATTTAGCAACAATAGAAAGGAAACTATAAGCCATAAGCAGTTTTTGTTGTTGTTTTTAAGTTTTCTCAAAATCTGAGGCAGTGAACAAAACATAGTTGCAACTAAATTACATGGTGTGTCTAAGTGACTGCGTATTACTATGCAAGGAAATGTTCCTTGCTTAACAATTTCAATTATTGATTATCAGGAACTTTACAGTGTTGGATATCGCTAGTGTTCGTGGTTTTAGTATCTACTCTCTTGTGACATGAAAGCCCTCTTTGGCAATCAACTGATTGCATTAGCTGTTAGTTAATTCTATCACCTGTTAGTTAAGAACGTTTTTAGTTTTAACTATTTATCTTGAATCAACCAACAAAAGAGCTACTCTCTAAACAACTTTATTAGCTGTTTGAAGAGTCAAACAGCTGAAAACAACCAACCAGTTAAAAATATAGCTAATTAGTAGGTAACCAAATGAGGCCGAATTGAATACTCGAGTCTTACTCAACTTTTTGTCGTCATTTGTTAAAGAACATATTTCCCAGATATGGAGGAATTGGATTCTTGCTTAGGTGTTTCCTGGAATCAAAATTGATATTTTCGATTCCATTTCTTAGAAGGGATTTAGTAGAAACAATTGTAAGCGATAATTTTATGGTTCAACAGCATGGAAAAGATACTTGAACGGTATGAGAGGTACTCATATGCTGAGAGGCAACTTGTTGCTGATCTGGATTCACAGGTACTTTGTCATTGCAACTTCATTGCGCTTATGATTGATTACAAAAAATATCTCATTTTATAATTGACATACAATTAACCTATGATTAGCCTGTAATTTCCAAACATTGGTCTCATTTTGCAGGGAAATTGGATGCTGGAGTATAACAGGCTCAAGGCAAAGGTTGAGCTCCTACAGAGAAACTGCAGGTACCGTCCTGGATAATACTATAGTTCTATAGGCTTTTCAAGCCCACATTATTGTGCAACTTTTAAACTAGGTGGGCTGCTTGCATCAAACTTCCATAGGCATTATTTGGGAGAAGATCTAGACTCACTTAGTCTGAAAGAGCTTCAAAACTTGGACCAACGGCTTGATGTCGCTCTTAAACAAATCCGCTCTAGAAAAGTATGGCTGACGGCAGTGTGTCTAATTGAAATCTGACTTGCTTTTGTTTTTAGTATTAAATGCACGTTCTCTCTTGTGCAGAACCAACTGATGCACGAGTCAATTTCTGAACATCAGAGAAAGGTAAGGCAATCATATTTCAAACGATTTTGAGACGTTGAACGAGTATCTAATTTTTTACGTAAAGATAAAAGTCTTTTAGAAGATAAACAATTTTTAACACCTAGTTCAAAGGTCTACTAAAATTTCAATTCAATAAAGGACATTAGAAACATTGTTTTACCTGTCTTAATTCAGGGATGGTATATGACTAGTTAAGAAGTTTTGGGCAGAAGTTTTTAGGATTACTAAGTAGCTAGTAGCATCATTTTCTTTACGACTCAAGAATAGCCATAATCACAGATTGTCAAGTGATTAAAAAACTTGAAAATCAAACATTTGGGACTTGCCATGGTAAACCAAGTAAATTTTAATGGTCCGAATCTTGAAAGCATGAACATGTTTGTCAAACAGATGAGATACATATGACAGTCTTATTTTGAGGTTAATCTTATAAAGAAATCACTTGATTGATTTGATCCAAGCTTCCGTTAGTGGATGGATTAATTGTCTCGCTTTTATGACATAATGTTTTGGTGTTTTATACAGGAGAAGGCAATACAAGAGCAAAATAGCATCCTAGCAAAACAGGTGACATGTTTTGATCCATATCATCCATTTTTTTGTAGTTCATAACTTCTAAAGCTTAAAGGCTATAAGCATTTGCATTCGATGGAACACAATAACATAAATGGCACTTCACCTTTTTTGTACGTAGATCAAAGAGAAGGAAAAGGCAGTGGCAGAGCAGGCTCTCTGGGACCAACAAAATCATGGCCCTAGTGCTTCACCCTTGCTTATACCAGAGCACACGCTTCCATGCCTAAACAATGGGTAGTCACCTACTTCTGTTGTCTTATTACACTATATCTGCTTTGTTCACTTTGCCTCTCTTTTACTTTGAAAATACAATTTTAAAAATAAGATGGGCCTTATTTGCTTCAGAATAGGACTAATGCCTAAAGGGAAGAAATGGGATTTAGAGACATGTTGGAAACTGATGAAGTAAAAAAAAAAAATCATGACTATATCGGGTTTAATAGTAATGTTTCTGTGAAGTTCTTTATCACCAAGTAATTCGGTGAAATATTGGTGGCGGTGTTCAAGTTAAATCCTCTCTTTAGAACATCCAACCTGATATTTGGAACACAATAATTCAGTGGCACTTACCAGGGAGAAACATCAGTAATGAGAAGGAACGACCTTGACCTCACTCTTGAGCCAATTCACTCATGTCACCTAAGGTGTTTCGCTGCATGAAGTGGTTGATGGAGACTTGAAGCAGTTAAGAAGCTCTTTAGCTTTTGAGGATATGGATAAAAAATATAGTTAACCTGTAAGAGACATGAGATATCAAGCGATGTGCTTCATGCTCCTCTTCAATATCATGATATCTTATGCTATAACAAGCTACTCTATGTGCTGGTATACGCTATGCGCTGGTAAATAAGTCCTATTAGAATGATAAGGAAGTTTGTTTGATCTTCCTTCTCCTTTGTTAAGAACTTCAAATCTGAGTCATGGTGGAACCACAATTTGTGATGCGTGTATATGGTTTACTGAAACTGTACTACTTGAAGGACACTTGCTTTGCCATTAGGTCTATCTATGCAAGATCTTTTTCCTGTTACAAACCAAGTACTGACAGCTACTTTCTCAGTAGCTATTGGCAGTGACTAGTAAGTGTTACTGATATGAATATCGTCTATGGAATGTACTAAAAATCTCATTCATTATTTAGAACGTTAGCTGTATTATAGACTTGA
>JAOSBL010000003.1:17179808-17206076 GCA_027568915.1 Erythroxylum roraimae | reverse complement strand
AATTATATAAGTAATTTTAAAAAAAAAAAAATTGAAAGGGGGGGGGCCATGGCCCCCCCTCCCATATACATAGCTCCGTCACTGGGTGAGAGTGATAGAGAAGAACCAAGAAACCTACAACAAGTTGAAACATTTATTAAAGAACAATGTCATTTGAGCTTGGGAGGTATGCCTACAACACGTGCATCGCGAGAGAAATTAGAGTGCGGATCACTTAGCCTCCATCGCAAGCCTAGTCAGTCTAGGATTACATATTCTGACGGGCCCCCACTGACGGTTTTGGACCGTATTCACTGGGACATGCAAAGAGCACTGTACCGCCAGGCCATGCGCTAGTTAGCTTTTTTTTAAGGGTTTTTGTATTTCCTCTTTAGTAAAAAAGAACAATGTCATTTTGATTTGAAGCAAAATGACATTATTTTGATGTGAAGCAAAATGACGTCATTTTGTATATGATGAGATTTAAGTTTCGAGCTAAGTTTAGGCCTTTAAGCGCAAACCTAAACTAAACTTAAAATTAATATTTTTAAAAGGCTCAACACCGATCTAATACCTAATCAATTTAGATCATTTTCATTGACTTCAAACTAAATCAAGTTTGACTCGAATCTTTTTGCCATCCCTGAAAAATAGATATTCTTTTTTTAAATTTTGAGTATCTCAATTAGACATCTTGAATTAATGGGATAGTATGAACATTCACTTCATAAAAATAAATGAATCTAATTACACATGCAAATGTGTGCTTGAATTTGGACTTTGATGCTAAATTTCAAATAAGTTTTGAGGTTAAATTTAATAAAAGATAAAGTTTGTACAATTATGCACGACTTGAATATTAAATTTTAATAGGTTAAGGTTAAATCTAATGAAAAAGTGTAATAGTTAGGTGTTTATTATTATAATTATCTTTTGTCTCAGTCGACTCCTACCCTAGCGTCCTCTTCCATACCGCTACCTCATGAACTAGAACGGGACTTTCCTTCTCCCAGCCGGTTTTGAACACTCTACGAGCAAAATCAACCAGGAAAAGGAAAAAAGCAGCAGTGCCAGTTGCTATCCTCCTTTTCGTCGTCTTCACGTTCGCTAAGCCCACAACCTACCATTACAAACAAACTCCCATACTCTATACCCCATCGTCAGTCTCCCATCCTAGACTCTAGACCCCACCTTCCTCCTCGGTCAAATAACCTCAATGGCTAAAATCGCTGGAAGAAGTAGCGGCGACGCTAACAGCAAGAAGAAGAGGAAAAAGACGGGTCCAAAAGCTGCATCCGTGACGATTAAAGCCCCAAGTTTCAACCCGTTCGAGGTTATGTGGTCTCGCCGGAAATTCGACATCCTCGGCAAGAAACACAAAGGTGAAGAGCGTCGTATTGGCCTCGCCCGTTCTCGCGCCATCCAGAAGGTAACTACAATTCCGTTCCATCCTTCTTCTTCTTCAAATCCTTTGTGAATTCAATTTGTGGATTAAACTTTGTCGTTTTGTGGTTACAAGAGAAAAAACACGCTGCTCAAGGAGTACGAGAAGAGTACAAAGTGCTCGGTCTTCGTGGACAAGCGAATTGGAGAAAATAATGGCGAGCTCGGTGACTTTGAGAAGGGTATCATGAGGTCTCAGCGCGAGCACCAGGTTTTTTTCGTTGTTTCTTATTCTTATTTTGATTCTTTTTTTTTCCTCTTGTCCTCTGTAATAATTTGTTTATTATATGGATGTTTTAGTTGAAATTAAAGAAGCAGAGCAAGTATAATTTATCAGATGGGGAAGAAGCCGATAACTTGGATGCTGATGGTCTCGGTCCCTTTTCGGAAAGAGACGATTTTGAGGATGAGATGCTGTCTGACGATGATCAAGTAAATGAGGAGACTGATGAAGCACAGAGTATGTATGCACTCAGTATTGCTTACAGATATGGAGTTCTTATTACCTGATAATAAATGTTGAATTAAGTGAAAGCGTTGTAAGCGGATATTGGATAATATTTTCATTATATAGCCTGGATTCTACTCTTTTATGTGTGTGCATTGTTTTCTAGGCTAATATTAAGGTGTCTTGTTGTTCTCTGATATTCCCTCCGTTCCTCTTGTTTCACTTGTTTGGAGTCTGGATTTTTTGCAGGTTGTTTTTATTTGGGATTCTTTTATGCTTCTTTGCGTGATGGTTCTTTTTGATAACTTGTGTAGGGAATTAAATTATCAATTTGTGTGTTGTTGGTTTTTTGTCAACGATTCCATCATTACTTGTTTATCTTTCTCTTTGCAGAGAAGTTGGCAATACTAAAGGGAATTAATGGTCATGATCCATCAAGTATGGATGGAGAGGAAAATGTGAGGCCTCCTTTGCTATCTTGGTTTGGGTTGTCCTGTTATTGTCATGTCTCAAATTTTTTGGATGATTCTACCTACAAGTTTATGAGACCTGAAAGTAAATTTGGCAGATACATAGCTATAAACCTTGCTGATGTTTTCTGTTTTAATACTATAACCTGTCCTAAATCTTATTTAAATGGTGACTTTCCCATTGCAGAAGCACAAAACGAAGAAGGAAGTCATGGAAGAGGTTATCTTAAAGAGCAAGTTTTTCAAGGTTCTAGTGCCTTATTAGACTGCATTATTAATGAGATTATAACTATTTCTTGGTTTAGTTTCTTATTCTTTATGTTTTACATACCAGGCTGAAAGGGCAAGAGAGAAGGAAGAGAATGAACATTTGATGGAAGAACTGGATAAAAGCTTCTCATCTTTGGTGCAGTCTCAGGTCCTATTATCTTTGACTCAACCAGGCAAGATGAATGCCTTGAAAGCCCTTGTGAATAAGGAAATTCCTGATGAACATGTTAAGGATGAAGCTTTAGAGAAACAGTTCGCAGAAACTTCTAAGCAGGTACAGCCAAAATGGTTCTTGATCTTATATTTGATTTTAGTTGTTTATTGCCCTTTTAATATTGTTATCATTTACAAGTCATTTCTGTACTCCCCTAATTTCTAATTTATTCCATTTCATTGGTTTCTTCAACATCTGTTAAGTGAGATCTTTACCAATTATAGAGCTATCATGTAGAAAGCTTTTTTTTTTTTTCTGTTAAAACATTTGTGTTGCATGAATTTTGTTTTAATTTATTCTGTCATTTTATGTATGTTGTGAAAATGTCAAGCTAACCAACTACTGCTTGCTATCTGGTTGTCTAGTTTGGGTCATAAACTTCATACCTTTTCTGTTTCTGGCAGGAAGGTGCTGATTATTATGACAAACTTGTTGGTGAGATGTTACTAGACATTCGCGCTCGGCCATCAGACAGAACAAAGACACCAGAAGAGATTGCCCAGGAGGAGAGGGAACGGCTAGAACAATTAGAGGTAGATCATTATCATCTTCTGCTTCATATTTGTTTGTGTTTCTGCACAGAAGAGTCTTGTATCCTGCTACTGTTTTGGCCTTGTGATTAGATGCTTTCTGTCATATTTGGAGATACAGCTAGACAGTGGCACATTATCTGTGTTCTATACTCAAAGTGACTGTTATAGAAAACACTTCTTAAAAGTTAGACCATTCTCTGGTTTTTTAACATGCCATGAATTTGACTAGACCATTCTCTGGTTTTTTAACATGCCATGAGTTTGACTATCTTGCCTTCCAGCGTTAGTTCATTTCTGCTGAGGTGTCCAATCATGGTGATTGTGGTATATTGACATTTGCACCATCATGAACTAGAATTCTTTTGACAGGCAACCTTTACTGCTTTTTGTAGCAATGTTATGTAATAGGAGAAACCTTGACTGGAGAAGCTGAAATAAATTTTTTGAACCTGTTTTTTTGATGATCACATATTGCATGACATTTCTATCTTAAATTGGTGTTTGATAATTCAGGAAGAGCGTAAGAAAAGGATGGTTGCAGCCGAAGAATTGACTGATGAAGAAAATGATGACATTGCAAAGCCACCCTGTCAGAAGCTTAGGTCAATATCAGGGGATGATCTTGGAGACTCGTTTTCTTTTGAAGAAGAGGCTAAAACAAAAAAAGGCTGGGTTGACAAGATTCTAGAAAGAAACGATGCGAGTGAATCTGATGATGACGATGAGGATTCTTCAGATGATTCAGAAAGTGCTGAACATGTTAGTGCCAATGAGGGATCGAGTGAAGAAAATAGTGTGGAAGAGAATGGTGTAAAAGATAAGATTCACAATTTGAAGAACTGGGAACAGAGTGATGATGATAATATTGGGACGGATTTAGAGGATGATGAAGAATATGGTCGTAATATTGATGATGATAAGGGAGAATTAGAGTCAAAAGATCAAAATATTTCATACATTAAAGACATTGTTGAAACTGTTAGTAGAGACACAGAATCAATGGATGCAAAGACAATGAGAACAAGTGGCAGAAAACAATCAGCTCCAGTGGACATTCCCTTTTTAATTGAAGCTCCAAAAAACATGGAAGAACTGAATGCACTAGTGGAGAATTGTTCTAATGAAAATGTTATTGTTGTAATCAATCGAATTCGGGCAACCAATGCAATAAGGCTTGCTGCAGAAAATAGGAAGAAAATACAGGTATTTAAATTTCATGGCTGCTTTTTATTTGTTTCTTTTTCTGTCGTTTTGATTTCTTATTTTGGAATTGTTTTCTTCATGTCCTCATTTCTGTCTTTATGGTGGCTAGAGTAGGGGGATGTTAGTCGGAAGAGTCGATGGATTTTGATAATTTAAATGGCCCAATATCTGATAGCTTGGTTAGAGACCAAGTTTATCCATTGTCTATTCTTCTTGTATACAAGACAATTAGTAAAGCAGTGGCTTCACTTGTGGAATAGGTTGATATCCTAGAATTAAGCACTCTAGTTTGTAGGGAGCTTAGAACTGATTGACATCAAAAACAAGGTGGCACTCAAATGGATAAGAGAAAACTAATTGCTTTTGCCAGAAATTGGTTGCTTCATACGGTGATGAACATTAAAAACAAAGTAGCATTCATATAGATGTGAGGAATTGATCAATGTTGCATTGCTTTTGCTACAAAGTTGGGTTTTTCAAATATTGACAGTTTCAATTTCTAGAAGTTCATTGCTGTAGTTGGTAACTTTCAGTTCTAAACCTCTTTTCATTTGTATACTATTACTATTGTTTAATGCTGTTTTCTTCCAGGTCTTTTATGGTGTCCTGCTGCAGTATTTTGCTGTCTTAGCTAATAAAAGGCCATTAAATTTTAACTTGTTGAATTTACTGGTCAAGCCCCTGATGGAGATGAGTGTTGAGATTCCATACTTTTCTGCAATATGTGCTCGTCAGCGGATCTTACGAATTCGAACTCAATTTTGTGAGGCTGTAAAGAATTCAGGTTAGTAGAGCAAAAGAAGAAAACACTGTAGTGTTTCCTTCAATTCCTTTCTGAGTTGCTCAATGGGTCTTTTGGCTTAATAATTCTTTCATTGCAGGGAATGGTTGCTGGCCTTCCTTTAAGACTTTGTGCCTTTTGCAGCTATGGTCCATGATTTTCCCTTGCTCCGACTTCCGCCATGTTGTCATGACTCCAGCATTATTATTGATGTGTGAATATCTACTGCGTTGTCCCATCTGTTCAGGGCGTGACATAGCTGTTGGTTCTTTCTTATGTTCCATGGTTCTCTCTGTACGTAAACTCTTAACCATCACATATTTCCCTTCACAAATTCAATCTTTTTTAATTGATTTAACATTCAAAGTCATCTCATTGTTTCCCCTTCTAATGACAAGCTATGCGTGCATTTTCAATATTTGTACTTCTAGAGAACTGTTTGTGATGTGAGTGAACTTGAATTTTGTTGCAACTTTCATTTTTGACATGTTGGTTTTTGGAATCAATGTAACAACATCAACGCATTGCAGGTGAGCAAACAATCTCAGAAATTTTGTCCTGAAGCCATAATGTTTATCAAAACTTTGCTGATGGCAGCCAATACAAAAAATCCTTCTCAGGAATTTCAGGTATATATTGTCATTGTGGATTTTGGCATGTTGTTCAATTTCACATGGTTTGTTATGTCGATTGGCCCTAGACTCTACAGGAGGGGCAGTAATGTATTTTCCAACATACTATTTACTTTGTGGCAGCTTTATCATCATATGGAACAAAAAGTGCTTGGAGACCTGCTTTACATACGTGGTCATGTAAATGAGATAGGTCCTTTAAATTTACTCTCAGTGATGGAGATGCCAGAGGATTCTTCTTTTTTCAGCTCAGATTGTTTCAGGTGGAGAATGCTTTATCTTTCGTATGCAGGGTTCTGTCAAGAAATCAGCTACATTTGTTTATTTGTTTGTTTGAGTTATGGAGCTTCCTGCTATTAGCTAAATCTTGAGAAATGAATTTTATTTGCAGGGCCAGTGCGATGGTTACCCTTGTAGAGACTCTCAAAGGATTTGTTGATAGTTGCAAACATTTCAGTTCCTTTCCTGAAATATTCTTGCCTATTGCAAGTTTGGTACTTGAAGTGGCGAATCAACCACACATGGAAGCAGCATTGCAAGATAAATTTAACGATGTTGCCCAACTTATTAATTGCAAAGCTGAGGAACATCATATGATTCGCCGACCACTGCAAATGAGGAAGCAGAAGCCAGTTCCCATTAAATTAGTTAATCCCCAGTTTGAGGAGAGGTAAATTTCCTTAAACCCAGTTCTTGATTGTGCTGCATTAGATTAGATAATAAATATTGCTATTCTCGAATGCCTTGGGTTGACCCGAATGCTGTTGTGCAGCTATGTTAAGGGTAGAGATTATGATCCAGATCGTGATCGAGCTGAGAGAAGAAAGTTGAAGAAACAACTAAAACGGGAAGCTAAAGGAGCAGCTCGAGAATTACGCAAGGATAATTATTTCCTATTTGAAGTAAAGGAAAAACAGAAGTCATTACAGCAGGCAGAAAGAACAGAGAGATATGGAAAGGCAAGGGCTTTCCTCCAAGAACAGGAGAATGCTTTCAAATCTGGTCAATTAGGAAAAGGCAGGAAGAGGAGAAGATAAATCTTATTATCTCTTTTGGTTTAATTTTATTTTAAAATTTTGTGATACTAGTTATTAGCTATTACAAAATTAATTAAATCCAAGAACTTATAATTTCTTTTGAATTATGTTTATTAATTTGCTCGTTAACAACATCTTAATTAAGTGAAAAAGGAAGCAATGTAAGTAGCCATAATGGAGCTAAGGGTTTTGATTCATTAGACGTCCAAAGTCTGATTTGAGAATTTTTTATTCGGCTTGAGTTTGGTTCAAAACTTTTTTAAGCGGTTTGATCTGAGCTTGGATTTGTTTCAAACTTGATCTAAAATTTGGTTGACAGGAATTCAGGTTTTCATAAGTTTGAAGGTAATTATTCATCAAAATTTAAAAAAAGTTTGGGTTTTTAGTTGAGTTTAGGCTGTCGAACTTGTGCTCGAATCCAATTTATAACTTAAGAAAAGCTAGAGTTTAAATCTTAAGAGTTTGAATCTGATTTAAAGTTGGGTTGGAAACTTTTTACCACCTCCGAATTTGTTGCTCCTCGTCATCTCGAACCTCTCATAGTCTTAGGAGGATTCCTACAAGAAATTTCATATTGAAAATGAAGAAGTCTCGTCCTGGAAATGAATGGGAAAAGCCCTTTTAAAGGAATTATTGATCCTGCCAACTCTCCCATTCCATCCGAGTTCAAATCATCATTGAGTGCAATCTTAATCTAATTATTAAATTAAATATTTAATATGTAATATTAAATTAAATATTACATATTAGATCAAATCATCACTGGGTGCAATCTTAATCTAATATTACATATTAGATCAAATTTAAAGATAATTTATTTTAGTTAGTTAGTTAATTAGTTTTATTTTAGTCTCTTTGATAAATTATTAGTAAAATATTATTATATTTTATTAAAATAAATAATCTAATAATTAAAATTTTATTTATAGATTAATATTTATTTACTTATTAAAACAAAATTATTAAAATTTAGATATTTGATGATATTTTAAATTTAAATTATATTTATTAATAATTACTAAATTAACATTATTTTATTTTCAAAAGTTAATTTAATTGAAGTATTCATAATTCTTATTAATAATTAATATTAAATAATTAAATATAATATTAAATAAAATTATTTATAATTCTTATTAATAAATTATATTAAAGAATTAAATAATTATATATTTAGTTGATTGTAAGTTATATTATGAAAAAAGAAACGAAAATAAAAATTATTTTTTATGATTTTCATAAATTATGGGAAATTAGAAGAAACTAAAACTAAAAACTGATACAAACTTTTTTTTTTTTCTGAATTTGAAAACAAAAATAAAAAATAAAAAATAAAAGTCAAAATAAACAGTCCCCTAACTTTTTATTACGTAAACATATACATATACATATAGGAAAATATAGCACACGTCTAAGGCACTTTCGTTCATAAATCTATGATTTTATCTAAATAAACAAGCAAAAGTAACCTATAAATCTAGACATATTGTCACTAATTTATAACCAAATTGTAAAATCTTGGTTTCAATGGTTATATAGACTTAGACCAAAATCAAGATAAGTTAAAAATGAACCAAATAAATTATAGAATACCTTAAAATCGTTGGAGAAGTTGTTTTGTCCATATAAGCATTCACACAATGAATAAATTGAAACTTTTCATAATATTATTGTTATCTTGAATCACCATATGTTGTAACCTTCATTTTTTAATATGTAATACTTGAAAAGGTCAGGAATAAGATAAATTATCTTGTTCAAGTGTAATATAGTATGATTTACTTGGATTGCTTTAAGTCACTGTACCAATGGTACCAAAAAAAAAAAAAAAATTCCATTGGAGCATATCATCGTTTTCATAATTTATTTCTTCAAAATCAGTTTCATACTTGTTTTATTTATACATCATCTTCACCTTTAGCATCAATTCACCATGCTTATATGTTGAATGGTTTAATTACTTAGATAATAAATTTTACAAAAATCATCAAAACATGCTTCTGAGTCTCAAAAGGATAGATAAACACTTTGACAATTTTTCTTAATATAATACAACTTTGACCTCTTGTTCATGAGGTGTGAAATTTTTTTACTCTTTAATTTAGACTTAACGGATCTTTAGCTTAATGTTTCAAGATAAAGTATCAATTTCAACTCTCATCCTTGTTTTTTTTTTTTTACACACCAAGTTTTTCCCATCAGGCTCCATGTCTCCTTGAAAGCACTTTGTTTGCTATGACTGCAACTTGCTCCTTTGATGAGCAATCAGTTAATTTAATTTCATCCTTTATTTTGACATTCAATTTTATTTTTTTTAATTGAACCACCCTCTTTATATAGGAGTCTTGGAAAAAATTTCAAACTCCTCATTTTTTTCTTTAACCTAAATTTACTTTTTGACTGCTTTGCCATAACATGTTTGCTTCAAGACTTTCTTGTTCCGTTCATCACAAATCTTAACTATATTACATTTCTCTCCAACTAGAGCTCCTTTGTGAACTATAGAATCAAGATTTAGAACTTATTTTGCTTTATGAATAAAATAAAACACGAGTTTTTCCAAGCCTGTAGGATTTTCTATTAAATTCATCCCTAATAGTTTAATAGACCTAATATCATTTTAATTTTTTTCTTTTAACATTATTTTGTTCCATATTTTAAAATTATCATCACTATTATTTGATGGGAATTAAGAATCTACTTAAGTTACATGAACTTTTACATAGGAAAGGTATGAAAAAGTATTTGGACAGCTTACGAATAGTTTAAGTGAAGTAGTACTAAAAGTTGCTAAAGATTGAAGAACATTGGAGAATTAGGCAACTCGACATTTACACAATACCATGTTGGACTCTTGTTCCAAAATATGGTATCATGTTGGTCGTGTTTGTGTCTAGAAAATGTTCTAAAAGCAAACCAACATTGGACATAAAGTGAGATCAGTGATTGGTGCCATACATTTATGTTGATTATGGCATTGGCTTTGGAAGTTGGACCAAAATTAGGCTAATGATTTTATTAGTTTTTGAACTTTAAACTTCTGCTTAGAAAGAAATTGACTTATCTTTCAAAGCTATTTTGTTTACTAATTAGATTATGTTAAAGTTATTACTTTTCTTTAGTGATTTCTTAGGGTTTTTATATTCATAGAATTATATGCCTATAAAAGGCTATCTTATGGATATAAAGGGGGAATTTATCATTTTTATTGATGAATTAACAATATTTGGAGATATTTTCTTCAATCTTTTAGAGAAACTTTTGTCATAGGTCCTGTAAAAACTTGTTATTTTATCTAGCTTGTTAGTTGTGATCAAATCCTAGAATCTTATTACTCTCAATCCTATCTTCTATTTAAGTGTGGTGATTCATATCATTCTTTGTATTTTTTATGTTTGATTTTTTTAATCAAAATTTTCTTTATAAAATGTTCCTTGGTCTTGTTTGTATTAATGTCAAATTTCACTAATCCTATTGGTGAGATTCGTATATGAATTTGGTATTAAAGCTATTTTTTAAATTTATGTTTATTCTTCGTATCATGTTTTTAATTTTCTATTTTTTGTTTCTTTTTCCCATACATTCAATTTTTCTTTAGTGTTCTTGTTATTTTTAAGATTCATTAGGAATAAATTGTTATTAAGTGTCTTACTCCTTATTTCTTGGTTTTTTTCAATTTAATCAAAAAAAAGAAAAGAAAATAAACATATAGGTATATATCCTATTTGACTAAGTTTTGCAAAGACAAGCCCTAAAAAGTCCCATCTAAAGCAATGCAAGAGGCTAACAATTACATTATCCTTCATATATAAGGATTGTTGTTTCTAGCCTAACAATAATAAGGTATTCTTACATCATATACATTATATTTTCACGATGTTTTGCCTTTTCGAACTGATTTTATTCGTTCTTGTCAAATTATTTTGCTTTTCTATTTGATCTAATTAGGTTCCATTGAGTTCAATTTCCTAATTTCAGTTTTCTAGTTTTGTAGGCCTTTAACTTTTTTTATTTGTTTTTTTTTCTTGTCTAAATTTTTTGCTTTTGGAGTTATTTGTCAAAAAAGAAGATCTAAACTATATATTTTATTTAGATCATTTAGTTTGTAAAGAACCTTGAGTCAAGATTTTAGGTTGTAAGGTAGAGTGATTTTTAAGAGAAATACGTAAGTGAGTGCTTTTATTACAAAAATTTCCTTGCAAGTTCATTACGACTTAAAATCAAAACAAAAATTCATCTAAAGACAAGGAAATAAGTGATGAGGAAAGAGTGGGGATAGACAAGGAGTTCATATGAACACCATACAAGCCGAGGAACTCATTTGATAATTCAGTGAAGATAGGGATAGGTTGGATAAACACTAAACTGTCATAGCTAATCTACAACATAACTCATTTATACTTATTAGGATGGATGATTTTGAGGCTTATAAGGAGGTTAATAGTATTGCCAACTGCTTGAGGGAGTTAAACCTAAGGTAAAGGAGAAAAAGGTAGAAAAGGAGGTAGAATAGGAAGAAAAGGAAGTTTCTATTATAAAGATCTCTATTAAAGGATAGAAGCGTTAAATAAAGGTTCTATAAGCATAAAGGAGTACCATAAAGAGACGAAGGCTATCATAGTTAGAGCAAATATTGAGGAAGATTAGGAAGAAATAGTGACCCATTTTATTTGTGGGTTGAATCTAAAAATTACCAATATTATTAAGTTACACCATTATGTGGAGTTGAAAGATGTGGTTCATATGACTATAAAGGTAGAAATACAACTTAAAAGGAGGCCTATTAACTGTTTAGTGTTTCTAGTATATGTTCTTCATTATAGAGCAAACCATAGAGTAAAAAGGAAGATAAAGCTCTAAAGCTAAAATCTGAAGCAATCACACCAAAAGTGCAATCACCAAATAGAGAGAAAAGTAAGAGTGATTCCTCTTCAATAACTAAGAATCAAGATATCAAAATTTTCAAGTACTTGAAGAGATAGTATATAGCTTCACAATATCCTAATAAGAGATTGATGATGTAGGGGGAGGATAGAGAATATGTTTTCAAGGGTGAAGAGGAGGCAGATGGGAATATGCCTAGTTTAGAGGAAGCTAGTGATAATGAGTGTATTGTGAGGTCTAAAGAGGAAAAATATTGGTCACTGGGAAGACATTGAGTATATATATAGGAGTAGATGATGTGAATGAACAATGGTACATTCTCTTCTATGCAAGGTATTCGACTAAGAATTGACTTTGTAGTATAATCATAGATGGAGAAAGTTGTACCATTATAGCTATATTGAAGTTAATGGAGATGTTAGGACTATCAACTTCTAAATACCCTAAAATGTATAATCTACAATAGTTGAAAAAGAGTGAGAATGTTAGGTTAACAAAGAAAATGTTAGTTTCTTTTTCAATTTGGAGGAAAAAAGATGAGGTGCAATGAGATATGGTGTTGATGCAAGCAAGTCATATTCTTTTTGGATGTTCTCGGTAATTTGATAAGAGTGCCATATATGATGGTTACAAGAATAACTATTCATTGAACATGAATAAAAAACCAATAAACCTTGATCCATTATCACTAAACCAAGTTATAAAGATGCTGATTTGAGTTTCAAAATAGGAAAAAATCTTTTCAAAATAGGAAGCAAGCATCTACCCAAGCTACACGAACTGCACAGGGGAGGCATGAAAAGGAGCTTGGACAAGTTATTAATAGTTCAAGTAAATGTTAGAAGTTGCAAAAAAGTGGAAAACATTAGAGAAAATTGGAGAATTAGGCAATACAACACCATAACTGTGTTAGACCCTTATTTCAGAATACAATACCATGTTAGTACTATATTAGTAGTGTTTTTATTTGAAAGAAGTTTTAAAAGCAAATTCACACTAGACATAAAATGAAACCGATGTCGAAAACATATTTATTCTGTACCTTTAGAGTTCTGGAACGAAATTGACTAATTTTTGAATTTCAAAATTCTATTTAGATAAGAATTGACTTATTTTTCAAAGTTATTTATTTCTTAGTTAGATTATGTTAAGGTTATTGCTTTCATTTAGGACTTTAGTTCCTAGAGTTTTGTTTTTGTTTCTAGATTTAGATGCCTATAAAACATTATCTTATGGATGTAAAGGGGGAGCTTATCATTTTTATTAAGTAATTAAAATTTTTTGATACATTTTCTTCAATTTTTCAAAGAAACTATTACTATAGGTTCTCTAAAAATTTGTGATTTTATCTAGCTTGCCAGTGGTGATCAAACTTTAGAATCTTATCACTCGCAATATTATCTTCTCTTTGAGCATGATGATTCATATTGTTCTTTGAATTTTTATTTTTGATTTACTTGAACCAAACTTGTTTTGATAAAATGGACCTTGGTCTTATTCATATTAATATCATCTCGCTAGTCTTATTAGTAAAGGTCATATCATTATTCTTTTACCTAAGTGTTTTTTCATTAATAGAAGCAACAATGATAAATTCATTAACCCTTTTCTTTATATTTTTCATGTCAATTTCATACTATATAACAAGGAACAACTTATTCTTTATGTATAATCTTAATAATTTAATTCTATTTTGATTAAATATGGTGAAAACAACTTTAATAAAGTGTGTAACATAACATTTGTCAACTAATTGACCTATATTAAGAAGATTTTGATCTAACTTGATAAAAATTACACATTAATAATCAATTTGATGCATAGATATGTTTTGACAACATTTATTCCCTTTCCTTTCACTTACATGTAAGCTCCATCTTAACTCTATTATCCCTATTATTCTTTTAAAAATTTTCTCTTTCAAAAGGCAAATCAAGCTTTAACATGAAGAACAATGAAAAATGTATAAAATTATTATGTCCTTTCATGAATCATGTTTGATTTGAGAAAGCAACCTATGGATACCCATCTCTAACTTTACTTACATTATCACTACGTTTTGAGCCCCAAATTCATAATAATATGCTATTAAGTTCCTGGTGGTTTTTTCATTTCTTAGTCTATAAGGGAGACCAATGGTTTCCTTCTAATTATCTTATTCCATACTAATGAATAACTTCATGAATATTATAATAGCTAATTTCTCTAAAGTTTTAGTTTTAGATGTCTTATCCTAATTTATTTTAGTTAAAATCCAATAACCATATTGAGGCTACCTAATTGAGCTAGGCCAAATATTGAAATACTACAATATACATCTCACACATATGGTGACTTCCTCACTTTTAAAGAGAGCATTACAAATCAATTGTTGTGTTATTTTCTGTTGATTAATTTCTTATGCACATTCCCTTTGTGTTGTATTATTAAGTTCTAACAATAATTTGCTCGTTAACAAATAAAAACGTGTATGAGTTCATACATGAGAGAGTTTGGAGGCACATTGACTCTAAAAAATAACTATAGTATGAGTTTACAATACAAGTTATAAATAATATACATAAAATCTATAAATGCACAACTTTATATATTGTCAACTTCAATGAATCTTTTTTTATATTTAAAATAAAGATTAAAAGGAAAAATTATCTAATATATATTACACCATAACAATTAGTTTTAAAGAGCATGCGATTAAAAATTCTGGTACATGTATCTATATCTTAAGTTCTTGCATATATGTGTGTCCCAAATATGTCAAGTAATTTACGTAATGTTGCATTACCCATATATTAACTTTAATAACAACAATGACATTGATTAAATTATTATTATTAAAAAAAGAGATTATAGATTAGGAGGAGACTTATATGTTCTGATCAAAAAAGAGAAACAAAGGAACGATGTAAAGAATGGAAACGTGAAAATGGGAACTGATATTAGTGGCAAATTTCAATATTTTAGGCTCAACGAATAATTTAACAAGAAAGGTCCCAATATGTCTACCAATGCCTTTTCAATTATTATTTGATGTTTCCTAATAAACTCCAAAACAGTGTTACTGAGTAAGGATGGCAATGGACCTCGTCTGGCCCGACCCGACTTGTGCCTAACGGACTAGTGGTTGCCGTCCTGTGGCTCGGCCGAACCATGGGCTGACCGGCCCATCTACACTTTCTTTTGAAAAAAATTGACAAAATGATGTCGTTTTGCACATTCCCTTCAAGTCACAGGCTGGGCCCAAGTGGGGGTGGGTCGGGCTAAGATTGCCATCCTTATTAGTGAATGAGTATGGTTTGGTTTAAGGATGACAGTGGGTTAGTCCAAGCCTAAAGCCCGGCTTAACCCGTATCTTTTATTTTTTAAAAATAAGAAATAGAAAATGATGTTATTTTACTCAAAACGATGTTGTTTTGCCTATAATTTTTGAGCTTCGGGCCAAACCAAGCCTAAATAACTTAAACTTGAGCTCGAGCCCAAAACTTAGTCAATCCAAGTCAGGTCGAGGTCGGGGTCAAGCTTGGGCTCAAGTGCCATGTCTAGTTTGTTTGTTTAGTCTTTTCTTATGATCAATTAATTAATGAGTTCCTAAGTACAAATCCACTAAAACAAACCAATTTATGTTGTTAATTTTGTTATTAGTGTTAAAATGGTAGTTAAAGCTAGAATATATACAATGAAGTATGTAGCTTATTCATACCAAGAATAAATACGAGATTCATAATAATGAGCCACCAAGTTGTCCTGTGTTACAAAATGTATGGGCATAATTGATAAATATATACTCCATGTTACAATATCTTATTGCTTCAATAAAATTTACTCAGAGCGTCAATTAGTGGAGCATCATTCTTTGCATGCAATTTTAATTTGTTAATTAGGAAGAAATTAGTTACTCGAATGACCTATATAAGTTTGTTTCGATTGAAGGCTTACACTAATTGATACCATAAGTTGCAAGCAATTCTGAAGTGATAAATCAAACACACACAAAAGGGGGGTGAATTGTGTGTGACTTGAAAAAAATTTCGCAAGTTATTTTCAATTCATATAAAGACAGGGGCCTGTTGAAAATTAAAATAATAGGAGCCTGTCAGATGATAGTAGCCTGCTAAAGTATAAAAACTTGTTGAAACAATAGAAAGAAGGTACCTGTTAAAATGAAGGAACTATCAGCAAGTCGAAACCAGAAGGAACCATCAGCAAGTCGAAAACAGAAGGAACCTATTGTAAAAGTGAAGGAGCCTCTTGTTGAAATGAACACACACACAACATAATGAAGAAATATAAAAGATAAGGATAGAGAGAGAAGAAGGATGCATTCGATATATACTAGTTCGACTTACAACTCAAGTCTATGCCCAGTCCCCAAGTATTCAACTTGAGTATTTCACTATAAAATCAAGTACTAATTTGACGAGCCTCTCTAAGCTCACAAGTTAATATTTTTTTAATATTATTCAACCTTCCACAATACTAGTAGTATTTCACTAGCCTCTACAAGCTGTCAAATAAAAATGAGGATTGCTTGATATAAGCTTCAATAATCTATCTCAACATAATTTCACTTTTTAATGCACAAGAGAATTTTTTACAAAGATATCACTTTCAAGAATGTATATGCTTTTGATGAGTTTCGACAATATATCTTCACAAACTTCTGTATCGTTCAATTGTTGT
Source organism: Erythroxylum roraimae (assembly GCA_027568915.1). Taxonomy (NCBI): domain Eukaryota; kingdom Viridiplantae; phylum Streptophyta; class Magnoliopsida; order Malpighiales; family Erythroxylaceae; genus Erythroxylum; species Erythroxylum roraimae. Next base: position 17,189,502 of record JAOSBL010000003.1, on the reverse strand, counting down.
TCACAATTGCATTGGCTCTTCCTTAAATAGTTAAATTCTTCAACTAGTCGTTACTTCATCTTGCATCCTTAGTCAACTAAATAGATTTAAATTTGAATAACTTCGATGTCATCTTTACCAAAAAAATCTTCTAGTAATCACGAGGATAATATACAACCTTCATAATGAGTAGGATCCTTTCGGATAAACCATTTCTAATAAGATAAGTTCATAATGAAGTTTCCAGCAAGAAAGAAAATGTATTTCTTATTATTTTATTTCCTTTTGAGAATAAGTCTGTTAATTATACAAGCAAAAAAATCTAATTTAAATTTTGAAATATTATAAAGTTATCATCAAAATTTTTAATTATAATCCTTGAGCTAATAATTTCCCCTTTTTTGATGATGACAAGCAATAACAGATATAATTTTCAAAATTCAAAGAGATAATAGATGATTTCGAAAGATACCTGTGAGTTTTATATGTCTAGACATAATTAAAAGGAGCCTGTCTCTTAAAAAAGAACCTATTGTTTATAAATCATAGATTTTCACAAGTTTAATCATCAGAACCAATCACATATATAATTGAGGCAGCATTGAGAAATATGCATTGAGAAATATATCATCATATATGCAAACGAAAATCCACATAGACTCTTCCCCTTTGTCATTATCAAAATAATAAAGTACAGGGTGGAAGTAAAATAAAAGAATAGAATAGAGGGAAAGAGTAAATATTGCATTAAACAAAATCATTAACATAAATAAGCCAAGCAGAAAGCAATAGAAACAGAGTTCTTAAGGAGATTTAATGTAGCGTCCCACTCCCATAAGACAAGTACCCGACATCCTGAGTGATATCCGAACTCGTGCCTCGCGAGGGTGGCATGCTAGAGCACTTAATCAGTTAAAACTTAGTACATTTTTTTGAATAAAACAAACTTAATATGGGGAAGTCAATAACCAACTTGGGCCCACTTTATTCATACACTTTGTCAATCACAACAATACAATCCACAAAATTTTAATAGCCATTTGGGCCCACTACAAATACAAAGCATTTTAGTCACAATGTCTTTACATTACAACTAAATTACATTTGTATACACATTGTACAGAAATTTCAGAATACATTATTTTAATACAAAAATTTGCAGAAAACATAATTCAGTACGAAAATAAAGAACAATGCAGACGCGAACTGATCCCGACCTTAAACTCTTACTGGGGTGCAGTGGATATACTTCCGTTTGTCTAACAGGATACTCGTCTGAGCCTGAAAAATAATTGGAAATTTTGGGTGAGTTTTGTGAACTCAGTGAGTGACCATCATCGATGGCTCACCCAGTCACATAACACTTAATTCACATCTTTTTACATTTCACATTCAATACACTTAAATCATTCATATTATGCATATGCAGTGCACATGAGACCCACTTTCTATTTGCTACTTTGTTGTGACCGAGTGCCTAAACTGTCCCGTATCTATTTTAGATATCGGGCTCATTGCTAACTGTCCCTTATTCGATGGGGATACAGGGCTCGTTTTACATAGTGAGCCTTAGGTTCTTAATCACTTTCTGAGCTCGAGGCTCTTTTTCACACTTTCAGCTTTAAGCTCCTTTTTAGTGGCTACTTAGGTCATAACTGCCATTATGTTTCATGCATTCATGAAATGGAATGCCTTACATATATTCAGTCAATTGAAAATGCTCAAAATCACACAATCATATTCACTATCACATTCTCGTTCACATGGTCATCGGACCTTAGTCTAGAATTCAACATTTAAGTTGAGAAAACACTTATTCCGTCCAATTCACATTCAATGAGCACTTCAATATTTCATTCATTCCTCATAATCATCAGACCTTCTATCCGGAAACCAACACAATCAATCACATTCATATGAGCATAGAGTAGTCAATCAATACAAAAATTCAAAAAAAACAAACAATGAAATGACACCATCTAAGTCTACTCACAGTACGCTCCAGATTAGCAATTGTTTCCAAATTCTAGAAATGCCTGAATGTAGACGTTTAACCTGCACATCCCATTTATGCAATACAAACGTACACACATTAATAATCGCACAATTGTAAGCATTTATTTATGCACATTTGTGTATATAGACTATGTACAATGCATGCTCAATGACAATCCCGGGAATTTATCCATCAATTTCATCACAAAATCATTCTCATATCAAAACTTATCTAATTATAATTTATACTTAGGTTTATGCCTCACTAAAACCATTAAAATCACAATTCGTTTCTCATTGGCTTACTTTCAGATTTTTCCAAGACACACTTTCAAGTCTATTGTTCATGGTTAATCAGAAAGTGAAAATGATATAATTTGGTCATACTTTCTTCTAAAAAAATGTTCCCCTATGTCTTATGTTTCCTTTGACACCAAAATTATTTAATTTAGTTCAGTAATTTGGAAGATATACTTCAAAAATTTTCTGACTCTCTTATCCAAAACAGTAGACTATACACAACTTCCATCTAGAAATTCAACATCTTCGAGACTGAATCACAATTCAACGTCTTCATATAGTTTGTAGCCCTATTTCTCTAGTTTACTCCAAATTAAAAACCATCTCATTTGGAGTCCTACAGGTCCAAATATAACCAAAACACTGAAGTATGTTCAGTAAAATAATCCTATTTCACTGTTCCAACAGATTCCACACTTTCATTTGATCAATCTCTTTGAAATCGATTCAGAATGCTACAAATTTTTGTGGAGAGGTAGAATAATGTGTTAGGAATCTATTGGTTTAAGATTAAAGTCATTTGGACGTCTAGAGAAGAAGTTATGGTCAAAAGAAGCAAGACTATTCAGTAAAAAGGAAAAATCTCAAATGCACGATTGTGCTTAAGCATGACGCTGCAAATTGCCCTTTATCACCAATGTCACCGTCGTGCTTATGCACGAGGTGCATTTTCAATATACCCGAAAGTCACCGTCGAGCTTATGCACAATGGTGCATTTCCCTCTTTTTTGAAAAGTCACCGTCGTGCATCTTCTTCTTCTCCTTCACCGAATCTCAATTTCAAACCTTCATAACTTTTGATCCAGAATTCCAAAAATTACAAACTTTATATCAATGGAAAATACAACTTTCATGAAGACCATTTTATCAAATTCTTCCGAGATCAATACAGTTTAATCAAGGAAGTTCAGATCAAACTTTTACCTCTCTTTATCTTTTCTTTTATTCTAAACCAACTTCTCTAACTTATTTGATTTCATCATCTCAAGTGGATACTTCTTCAGGTATACCAATTTTAACTCAACATCATCCTTACACATTTAATATTTCCTACTTGATCATAAATATCCAAAATATAACACAGTCTCATACATTCAAAACAAACACAACATATACACTCATCCAACAATGTACTGTACCCAGTTCTCAATTTCATGTCAAATTTGGAGACTCTTAAAGATAGAATTTAAATTCGATGTTTTCATACGAAATGTAGCCATATGTTGCTAGTTTAATCCAAACTAAGAATCACCTCATTTGAATAACGAGAGAAAAAGTTATGGCTAAAATACTGAAACATACTCAGTGAATATTTTCCAGTCCATCATTTTCAAACTTTCCAAATTTTATACCTAACACATCTCATACAAAGATCACATTTTCTACTTCCTCTACTCCTCATTCTCAACTCCATTTCAACTCATTTCAACACTCATCCATTAACACAAACAAGTCATAAACACATTTCTATACTCATCAACTACAATTCTCATTAAAGCATCCTTTTCACAACCAATCCATCTTAAAAACATATTTAGCATAACCCATAGTTTCTTACTCATCATATACAACATCAATCATCCATAAAACAACGCCTAGCCCATTATTTAACATTTATATGAAACAAAACATCTATATATATATATATAGAGAGAGAGAGAGAACATATGAGGAAGATGAAGAAAAGAAGAAGAAGATGGAGAAATGGAGCTGTCTCGTAAAGAATTTCGTAGGTTAAATAAGCGGTGTGGCAACTGACATTTGTCACTTGCCACATGTCACTCTCTCAAGGTCCCTTCTTGATCTTTTAATCTACTTGTCCATTTGTCTTCAATTTTCAACCCAATTTGCTCCCGATTTTCAATGACGTATGTCGTTAAATCCCAAAGTCATTTATAAAAATTTCCGTTGCCATTTGACTAATTTCTACCACTATTCATCAATTGTCTTGCCACTTGACATTTTTCCTAGTACAAAAAAAACCCAAATTTTTAGAAAATTTTCCTAAAATTGACCAAAAATTCTAAATCAAAATATACACTCTCCAAATCAATACATATATTCTCCACATCGATTTTCAATACAATCGATTCACAATTCTCACATAATCACATTTATAATCGATTATACCCGGCAATTGTCAATGAGTGCATGTACAGTCATTTAATGTGTGCAAAAATTCACATATACGTGCGTGTATGCTAACAATATGCATGAGCATGAAAATGTAATTTTCTTAATCTCTCATTGATCTCACATATACCATATTTTTGGATTCTAACCCTTTGTATGGGAACGAGATGTTACATTTCTCCCTTCTTTAATAAATTTCGTCCTTGAAATTCTTATCTGATTGATCAGGAAGGCAGGGGTATTGTTTCCTCAATTACTACTCCGTTTCCCATTTAACTTCATCACTTGAATAATTTTCTTTGAATTGACCATATTCAATGTAAATAATCAATCCTCTTATTATAGCTTCAGATATCACACTGTCTTAACTGTTTCGTCAATATAATTCAGATTGTCACTTCGCAAGCCGACAATACATCTTTGCCAGATTATATCATTATTTCTTAGCATATTCACCTATCACACATTATGAATCTAAGACATCTTTTATCAGTAACACTAACTCATAATAATTTTCATACAGACAAATTCATAACAGCTTAGCTTATCCTTTCTCCGAATCTGAGCACATCTTACCAAGGTGGTACTCATAAAAACACTTAATCTTTCCTTTGATAATTCACTTGTCTTCAGTATTAATACATTCGACTCATGTCTATTTCACTATATTCCGTAACCTCAATGTTGATCCATCAAATTTATTCATCTTTCATGAGCCAGTTAATTTCTATTACATATTCATTCCACACGCTACAGTATCTTGAATTTATTCTAGCCTTTAGCCATTTTTAGACCCTCATAATTTCAATGTAAGGGTGAACGGCTTTTTTTGTCGTATAACGCCTCATACAGTGTTCTAATGATAGCACTATAATAACGATTGTTATGCTTGTAGTCAATCTGAACTATACATTGATCTCATGTTCCTATGAACTCCAAACATATAAGCTTTAAGCATATCTCCAACAGTTACGACTGTTGGTAATTCAAACAATCATTCACTTGTTTCTACATCCTTAGCGGCTAAATACTATTTCGACGTATTCCTACTAGGGTGTCTAGCATAGGTTGTTACTTGCTTTCTCTAGTAATCTCTTTGCTCAATCATCTTTATTACGCACACGTTCTTATTTCAATCACAAAATATCATTCTTCCTATTCAAACTCAAAACTTCAGATTCATTTTCAATTTCCTCACTAAGATTCACAATTTCTGAATCCTCAATTTGGGCTTTGTTAATCTATTCCTGCGGAATTGATCTTAAATTTCAATAACTAATAGTACTTTGATTTGCCCAAAATTAAACTCGACATTTTATTCTTTTTATTGCACTAGATTTGATAACCTCAATATCCAAATTTGTGATACACTGCTATTGAATTTTCTGTTCAATGCATCAGATACACACTAGCTTACTGGGATAGTACTCATTTGTACCATTCTAATCTTTCAGTGCTTTTATCCATTGTCTCAGTCTCGTATTCAATTCTTTCAAACTCAATAATTAGCTCAGCCTTTACTTATCTGTATATTCATAGTTATCCAAATTGTTTCTATACCTATACTGTCTCCAAGCTTTCAAAGCAATTACTATTGTAGCAAGTTTCAAATCATGTATCAAAATTCAGCTCATGAGGCTATAATTGTCCCTGTGTACACAAAATCACTTTATAATATTGCAACAGATTGCATCTTAATCTCTAATGAGAAACTTCGTTATATACTGCATAATCTCCAAATCGAAGCGATATAATTAACATTGGTGTTATAATTCCTCAAAAATTCTTTTTACATTCATCACTCACATGATTTACATATTTTTCCTCTAGTGTACAATATATTCTCTTTACCTTTGGAATACAATCAAAATACCATCTATGATCATAGTCACTAATTGATACAATTTTGCTTGGATCACTTTAATCTTCAATACCATAATACTGTCGGGGGCATTGTTAACTCCAACAGATATAGCCCAAAACTCTTTGTGGCCATGATTTGTTCCCGTAATTCTTTAAGTATCTAACTCCTTAATGAGGTAGTATTCTCTTATATTATTTTTAGTTTCCCAATTGTCTTCTTCTCTCGAATGATTTTCTCAATTCATTTGATTTTCCCTGATTTTCACATGGATTTATTCTAATGCCCACTCATTCATACTATTTTTTCACACATTTCGATTTATTTGAAAACTTAATTTCCTGTGTTGGTAACACATTCATCATATCTAATTTGTATTTCTTATACTTAATGTCACCTCAAATTCAAGAAATCAATCACATAGTTGGATACTTTACATCGACAAAATGCATACACTCTCAGTAGCATATTCTGCATCTTATGCTTGAGTCTCTGTTAGGATTAGGACTCCAACATTCACTTTTGATTCATTAAATAATCATTTCTAATTTATTCCTTCATTGATCATTCTTAGGAATAAGCTATCTGGTCCACTTAATCTAATTCGTTGAAATTCTTCTTTGAAAGAAGATTTCTTGTTACTATCATCTATACTGTTCATGTAACCTTTATCAAACCACTGTTTCCATTAGTACTTATCAAACATTCTTATAACCTCAAGAGGATCAATTTCTATTGTTTCTTACAAGGTCATAATGTTCTAGTTACCAAAACTCGATGAAGTAGTAGACATCATTATTGCGACATATGCTTAGATATGCATCATCAAGGTCATCCCATTCTATCCAGAGCTTTATTTTCGACAAATCACCAATTTATATCTTACACTAATGATACTTTGATCTTGATTGATCCTAGACAACATTTCTCTCTTTATTCTTACCACGGTTGTGACATAAATTTATTTTTATTAGGCCGCCATCATGCCCTGCACTTTCTTCCTCACATTAACACACTTACTAACATCAATTCTACTCCAATTTTCCAGAATTTACCTCTTCTAATGATACATCATTTCATAATAACTGAACTACCATTTTGAGTGCATTAACATCTCGTTTGATTTGTCAACTTTTTCTTAATCGCATTCATACATAAAATCCCAACTTATACGCATTTCTAACTTTCTCCATACTATATATCATTCATCTCATGTAAAGCCATTCATGTCTATTTCATTCCCCTTTTATTCTTTCCTCATTTCTATCTCATCTTCCTATTGTCGTTTATTTCATCTTCCATATGTATATCCTCAATCAATTCAGAATTATGGAGGCATAGCCATTATGAAATTCTAGTCTCAATTCCATAAGCATATTCTTATATTAAATCATAAACTCTTATTACGATATTCAAACAACCATTTCAAGTCCAAGTTTAACCATTCAAGGTCACAACAAAATTTATTTTCTTTCAACCTGGCTTGTACACTTTAATCTCATCATTTCTACTTATACCCCCATTTTCCTCAAACAATCAATGACAATATATTCACATCTATATCACATTCAAGGGTCTACCATCATAGTACAATATTGATATCATTTTTAATGATACAACCACATATACAAATGCATTGAATCTTTATCTATCATATAGAACCAGATACTATTTTCCATGTCTAAATAATCACAAAGTTTCTTTTTCTCACATTATGACAGATCATCATTCTCTTCACTATATCTATCTGCTCAAACTCTTAACAAATGCTCATGCTTGTGACTCATACTCACGTGACTCAGACTAGGGATCAGTTGCTAACGTCTATTATGACATGTCAAAATGCATGTAACTTGACATATATTTCAAAAATGCTCATATAAGATAGTAATTCTGGGCTCTGATACCACATATGTAGTGTCCCACTCCCGCAAGACAAGTACCCGACATCCTGAGTGATATCCAAGCCAGTGCCCCGCTAGGGTGGCATGCTAGAGCACTTAATCAGTTAAAACTTAGTATAATTTTTTTTAATAAAACAAACATAATATGTGGAAGTCAATAATCAACTCAGGCCCACTTTATTCATAAAATTTTTCAATCATAACAATACAATCCATAGAATTTTAATAGCCATTTAGGCCCACTACAAATACAAAACATTTCAGTCACAATGTCTTTACATTACAACTTAATTACACTTGTATACACATTGTACAGAAATTTTGAAATACATTATTTTAATACAAAAATTTGCAAAAAAATACAATTCAGTACGAAAATAAAGAAATACAATGCAGACGCAAATTGATCCTGACCTTAAACTCTCGCTGGTGTGCAGTGGATATACTCCCATTTGTTTAATAGGGTAGTCGTCCGAGCCTGAAAAATAATTACAAATTTTGTGTGAGTTTTGCGAACTCAGTGAGTGACCATCATCGATGGCTCACTCAGTCACATAACACTTAATTCACATCATTTCACATTCATTATACTTAAATCATTCATATTATGCATATGCAGTGCACATGAGACCCACTTTCTATTTGTTACTTTGCTGTGACCGAGTGCCTAAACTGTCCCGTATCTATTTTAGATACCAGGCTCATTGCTAACTGTTCATAATCCGATGGGGATACAGGGCTCATTTTACATAGTGAATCTTAGGCTCTTAATCACTTTCTGAGCTCGAGGCTCTTTTTCACACTTTGAGCTTTAAGCTCTTTTTCGGTGGTTACTTAGGCCACAACTGCCATTATGTTTCATGCATTCATGAAATGGAATGCCTCACATATATTCAATCAATTGAAAGTGCTCAAAATCACACAATCATATTCACTATCACATTCTCTGTTGGACCCCGAACCTTTTTGTAAGTTAGGGACTATTAAATTAGAATTTGTTCATGATTATTCATGTATAAAGAAAGGGGAATTCATGAATTGGAAATGAAATGGAAAAGATGGTTTAGAAATAAGGTGGATTATATGTGAAATGTTGAAAGTCAAAAAGCTGGAAAGTGCAGTTGAAAATGTTCATTGAGCATGCTTTAGTGTTTTAGCCATAACTTGATCTCTAGTTATCCAAATGAGATGATTTTTGATTTGGATTAAACTAGAGAGACAAGGCTACAAATTTTATGATGAAATCAAGTTCTAATTCAGTATTTAAGAAAGTCAATTTTTGGATGGAAGTCAAGCACAGGAAAATGGTTTATTATATGAACAGTCCGAAAATGTTTGGTATATAAATTCGGACTATGGAACCAAATTGAATGATTTTGGTGTCATTAGAAAATTAAGACAATGAGGAATATTTGTCTAGAAGGAAGTTTTATCAAATTACTTCCATTTCATGATTAGAAAATGTCTTGATTTTTTTGAAAGAGCTAAGCATGAATTAAATGAATTTTGAGGTATTGATAGA
>JAOSBL010000003.1:17163072-17179708 GCA_027568915.1 Erythroxylum roraimae | reverse complement strand
AAAAATTATCAAAAAAAACAACTTCGGGTAATTCGGGTAAAGCCGAACAAAAGTTCGGGTAATTCGGGTCGGGTAAGAAAAAGTTCGGGTTCGGGCCGGGTAAGATGAAAAAAAATTCGGGTAATTCGGGCCGGGCCCGAACAGTGAAATTTCGGCCCGAATTACCCGAATGCTCACCCCTAACGGATACAATTAAAGGATTTTGGACACATACGAGTATTCATCCATTTTGCGTTGTGAGTTTGGTTTAGTTTGAAGTAAGTGGGTGGTGATAGTACTTTCTCAGACTTGGTTGGCCTTGATTTTGATTTGAGCAGACTGAGGCGCTGCTTACGTAGTCAGACCGACTATTAATTACTGGGATTTGTCTTTTACCGCTTTTTTATTGGAGTAAGTTTCATCTTGTTCACCCTTCGAAGATAATGATTTCTCTAAAAACTGTCTTGTGTTTTTATTCAATCTGTATGTCACTCCTGAGTAGTGTCTTGAATAAAGTTGCTGAAAACATCAAAGACTCCACCAGTATCTTGAAAAGCTTTTCAAGCTGATAAGGAGGTGGAAATGAGAAAATTAATATCCTCCCTCAAGCCACCAGGCTCAATGATGGAAATGAGAGAATTAATACATCAACACATACAAATACATACATTGAGTCTAGCTTGTTGCCATCTGTTAGCACCAGGCAGGATACAATGCAGGTTGTTCTCACAGAAAATAACACTTTGTAGTTATTTTATTTCAGAGTTTGTAAGCTATTATTGTCCTATTCTTGGTTGTTTCTTTCATTCTGAAGCCGACTTTATAAATTATGGACAAATTCAGGCACCAGAACCCAAAAGTAAATGTAGTTATCATCAATGGCTTAGACAAAGTAGCCTCGTCGATGATGCAAGCATGTAATAAAATACATGATTAAATAACTATCAATCAATCCATGATTGGACAACTCATCATCTTGTATCTATCTAAACCCGATTACCGACGAAATTTCAGACAAGTTCTGACACAGGCAAAAAAAGCAATCAGCAGAAAATAAAAAGCCAGCCGTCACTGTACAACGACAGTAAGGAGAAAACAATCATTAGTCAGAAGTTGTTTCTAACCAGGCGACAAAGTACCTTCCGACCTGGGATAGGTTGTTTTGGGTTGAATTACATGATCTTCTTATGCTCCGGAAGCATATTTATGAGAAGCCTTCGGTGGATTTTGGGTTGAATGTAGTCCAGACATTAACTCCGAGGTCATACGTTTTCTGAACTCATCTGATAGCATGTAAAAAATCTCATCCTGTAATGATGTTGGTAATGAATTCTCATTGTCTCTTAGGACCGTCCAATATAAAGAATTAATCAGGTCACAGGAGAATTTGTTCTCATTTATCTACATATGAGGTTCAACTTCTGTACTGATATTTATGTGACATGGTAGCAGTAATAGCTCCTTTTATGTCCTATCTTGCACGAAATATTTGATTTGAACGTTGTCTAAGTTTTGTTTTTCCCTAAATCGAGCGTAGAAATCCACTGCATCACTGTTTTTTTCTTAGAAACATGACAAATTTCTGAAGTTTATAAGATTTTAATCCGTTAATATCAATGAAACAATCTGTTTGCTGATACTCCAAGACGTCTAGTTATATAACAAAGTATTCTCTAGTCCCTCTGCAGGTAAAAATTTCAGCAGAAATGACTGTGGTGGCAGCAGAAATCCCGAAGGTCTACCTTGCAAGTTGTTTGTGCCTATTTTCCTTGGTAGCTCTTATTAAGTTCTTGGACAAAGTGTGGAGGAGGCCAATTCACCTACAATCAGTTCTGAGATCACAGGGAGTAAAAGGCCCTTCTTATAAAATCTTGCATGGAAACGTCAAGGAGCTCCATATAATGAGAAATAAGATGCTCAGTAGTCCAATGGAATTATCCCATCAAATATACCCCAGAATTCTGCCTCATGTTTATCTTTGGACCAAGCTACACGGTACTTTTCTACTAGTTAAAATTGCAGACTTCTGTAAGTTCTGACTACCTCATCTTTCTGTTTATATCCTCCGTAGATTGATGTTACTTTCACGTTGTTGTAGGAAAGAACTACGTCTCCTGGAAAGGAAGTAAACCTGAACTAGTTGTCACTGAACCTGAGCTGGTTAGAGAGATACTGAACAATAAAGACGGAAAATATCCAAAGCCACATGTTCAATCTTTTCTAAAGAAGATTTTTGGCGATGGAATTATAGTAACCAAAGGGGAGAAATGGTTTAAGATGCGTAAACTGGCCAATCATGCGTTCCATGGAGAGAGCTTGAAGGTAAATTTTTCTTTTTTCTTTCTATGGTTTGGGTTCTTATCGCATATATTTCCTTTGAAGTGACCATCAATATCGATTAGTTTGATGAATAACTCAAGTTTACTTGATTGAGGAGGTACTTACGCCTATTCATGACCTTCTTCATAGACTATGATTCCACAAATGATTGCGAGCACGGAATCGATGCTTAAAAGATGGGAAAAGCATGAACGCAAGGAGATAGAAGTGTTTAAAGAATTCAAAGTTTTCACATCAGAAACAATATCGAGGACAGCTTTTGGAAGCAGTTACTTGGAAGGGCAGCAAATATTTGATGTGCTAACGAAGATGACTCTCATTTTCTCCAGAAATCATCACCGAACCATGTGAGCGTTCCTTTCTATACCAAGTCTCAAATTTATTAAAAAATGAAAATAGCAGCACAATGACACATGATTATAAAAGTATACCCTAAGCAAAATCTGAAGAAGGACAAAAGGATCCTTCCTCAATAATGATACTACTTTCAAGCATCTATCCTTCTATATGATCGCTTTTTAACTTCTACAGTACATGACATTTTGTTGCAGAAAACTTTTCAGAACAAAAGATGATGATGAATCAGATAAACTAGAAAAAGGACTAAGAAAATGCATCATAGAGCTAGTAAAGAAAAGAGAGGAGGAAGCAAGAAGAGGTGAACCAGGTTTCTATGGACATGACTTTCTCGGACAACTTATGAAGTTGTATCATGAAACTGATAAGGTCAAACGGATAACACTAGACGATCTGATCGATGAGTGCAAGAACTTCTACATTGCTGGACAGGACACAACCTCAAGTGCACTCACCTGGACTGTCTTCCTTCTAGCAATTAACCTAGATTGGCAGGAAAAAGTACGGAATGAGGTCCTGGAACAGTTTGGTCAGCAGATTCCAAGTGCAGAAGGCATAGCAAGATTGAAGATAGTAAGGAAATTTCATCATTAACACGTGGTCGCTTTATATGTCATGTCTAATGTCTCAAATCTCTACCTTACTTTATTGTAGATGAACATGGCTATTAATGAATCTCTAAGGTTGTACCCTCCTATTGCTGGCTCTCAACGAGAAGTCCAAAAAGGAGCAAGATTAGGGGATCTAATTTTACCATCTAAGATGGAAGTGTTTGTTCCAACTCTACCACTGCACACTAATCCTCAAATTTGGGGAGATGACGTCCATGTTTTCAGACCAGAGAGATTTGAAGGAGGAGTAGCTAAAGCTACAAATAACAACACCTCCGCATTTCTGCCATTCAGTTTGGGACCTCGAAGCTGTGTAGGCATGAATTTTGCAATTACTGAATTAAAGATTGCTCTCACAATGATTCTGCAACGATACAGGTTCAGTCTTTCACCGTCTTATGTCCACTCACCAGTTATTCATATAGCAATGTGCCCACAACATGGTCTTCAAATCATGCTCCGCCCACTGTCATCAAACACATGTTCTACTTCTACTTGAGAGTACGCTAGATTGCTGAGGTAACATATTACGAAATGCATGTCGTACTACTTCCTAAATAACCATGTGAAAGTAGTTGTATTTGGTGAACTTGAGAAACAAATTTCTGTAATTGTTAGAAGCCTGAAAATTCGGTGCAGATTTTCAGCTAAATTAAGTTTGTTGTCTGGTTACCTAATGTAATATCTTTTTTATGCGTAATTCTATGATGAAAGTAGTTGCACAATAACATGGTTTGCTAGAGTTAGAAATTATATCATTCCAACTTCTCTCTTACTACAACTCCTTGACCATGGTCATGATTTTATTAAAGGATCAACAGTACTATTGTCATCAATACTAAGGTTACGATTGGTTAGGAGTTTGTTAATAGAATGAAAGAAAATGTAATATTATTCTATCATTTAAGAGGAGGGTTTATAATAAAATGAAATAGAATGGGATGAAAGGGAAGAGTTTCATATTATATCTCATTCTATCATAAGCAGTAAAAATAAGAAACCTCAAATTTTAGGGAGTTTAGGATAGAATGTTAAATAATAAATAACTTTTTACTATATTACATTATAAACCCTTCTTTCAAACAATATTTCACTATATTATATTATGAATCCTTTTATCTCTCTCAAATAATAATTTTCTAGTATTACATCTATTTACATTCCATTTCATTATAAACCATTACATTTCATTAAAAACTTTACGTCCAACCAAACATAGCCTAATTAAACGTACGTTCTCTCTATATTTCATCATTTAGGTGCTTCTATTAGTTAAATTTAATAATAATGATGATGAGTTCATAATAGTCAATTGTTAATGATAGGTCTTAATATGTGTTGATGATATAAACTACCTTTTTTCAAATAACCTGCAATTCACCCATCCCTTATTTTCTTCATTCTCAAATCCCTAACTCCGAATTCTCAATTCATAAATATATTTTTAACGAAATAGACACAGACAATGAATTAGTCTTTAAAGATAAATTCTCTAACCATATCAAGTCACTAAAATTTGGAGGTAATTATTGAGAAAGTAAAGTAGAAATAAGTAAAATTTTAAATTATTAATTATAGTCATAATTTATAAATTTTTGTATTTTAAAAATTAAAATATAGATTACTATCATAATAATTACACTTAGAATAGTTTTTACTTCTAATTCAATCCAGTTCTATTTTACAACTGCAGGTTTGAAATTTTAACTTTAGTTTTTGCCACTATTTTTATTAGAATTATGTGATTGCATATATTGTTTTGATGGCAAGTTTCACAAAAAAATTAAATCTTTTCTTCCTTTTCTATATTTATATTTTAGTACCACCACTCTTCTCAATTTTCTCTTTAATCTTTTTTGTTTATTAGATGGATTTTTTCCACCACAATAAAATAGTTGTTACAAATGCAATTAACTATAACACAATGTTATTGTGGATGCAACAAGTTGTTGCATCTCTCATTCATAATCATACCATAATTATGGCTTGATGCAGCAATTGCGTGGCCCTTAACCATATGCAACATCTGTATTTGTGATTAGGGCCATAATTTAAAATACTAGAAGCAAGATTGAGAATATCAAGAATTGCAATGAAACAATAAATAGTTCCCTCAAGTTTGTTGTTGAAGAGTTGACATAGGTAAGATTAAATGGAGAACTTTTATGTATACATAGGATTGGTATAGGATATGTTACCGAACTTCAAACTTATGCATATTGCCAAGAACAACATAGATATCCTTATTGCCACTATTAGTAATATAGAATTAGTGAGTCAGACACTAGAGAGATGCCTAAAAGAGTATACAAGTAAACAAATGAAAAAAAAAAGTGTAAAATCATATATTAATGTATATTAATAGAGTGATATGCCTTATAAATTCGTGTATATTTTTCCAAACAATAGTATCAAAATTGATGCTTATGAATGGATTGGATATAACTTATGTGTTTTTACTAATAAATCATATAGGATGTGCATTAGTAATGGAGCAGAAAAGTGGCCTAAATTATTTCCTCTACAAACACAAGCACAAATTAACTTATTCTAGCTTAATCGAAGCAATATCAGTTAAAATCTTGAATACTGAAGTTTATACTTCTTAACTTGTTTTGAACCTGTTATAAGCTGATGCACACTCTTGCTTATTTTGGATCTTTCTAGGGGTTAATCTCCCTTGAATTGTGTTCCTACTGTATGTTTTTGTACAGCTTCTTTGTCCACTTTCTTTAATTGAATAAATTACCTGCTTTATGAAAAAAAGTGGCCTAACCTTCTACATGTGGTTAATTATGAAAGGAAGAGTATGAATATTATACATACTTGATTTCCTTAACTTAATTAATAACTTGAATCCTTTACTTTTACTATGAATTCACCTTTGATGTTTGGAAAATTAGCTTACTTCTTTGCCATTCTCTTAAGGCTATCTATTTGTCATTTTTATATGGAGGCAGCAGATTGCCCTCTAGTCTTTGACCGTCTTCTCTTATTCCGCTAAATTGCAGCTTGGGTTTGATGAATTGTGCCCTCCTTCCTTAGCTAGTTTAATTTCTTACCTTCTCTCTTTTATTCCTTCCTTTTATAAACCTTTGATTCCCTTCCCTCACCTAGTCTACCCTCTCTTACATATTCAACCAGTTCCTACCTCTCAAAATCCTCAAGCCCTTACTACTTTTTTCTCTCCTCCAGTTCAAACTCCTAATTCTAATCCTTTCTTTCTTGTTATCTCTTCCTTCAATTCCTATACTAAGGTCTCAATTTTTACTCCCTCTCCCCCTAGCATGTTCCCTCCCCTTTCTAAAGCCACTGTGGCAAAAAGTGCTTTAGACAATAGACAAAAGCGTAGCTATAAGTACAATTATCGTTGCCTTTTTATTAAGGCAACGGAATTTATATCGTTACAAGAAGTGACACTGCAATAAGTATAAGGCAATATAATTTTTTGATTAGTTAACAAAATAAAAAATATTGCTTTAAGTTTTGACTAAGGCAACACATTATTTTCAAACTATAGCAACAATGTTAAAAAGATATTACAACACTTTAGGTTTTTTTAGGCAACAATGTTAAATAGGCAAGGCATCAAAGTGAATTTTTAGGCAACAATTTGTACCAATAAAAGCAATAATTTATTCTTTCGTTATCAATAATATTTAATGTAAAAGCAAACTCTTGTTACTATATAGGCAACATACATATATACATTAAAAGCAATATATAGATATTAATGTACGTACTTTCAAAGGTAAACGATCGAAAAGCCTCATTTATATATAATATATAGTCCATAAGGACTTAAAAAATTCAACATTTAACATATTCAAAATACAAAAGCAAATTACATGTGTTTTTATTGTTACGAAATACAAAAGTGAATTCTACAATCTTCAACAATTGCAAGGAAAATTACATGTGCTTCAACAATTCTTCATCATTTGTAGAATTCGAAATCGGTGTCAAGTTTCTTCATATTGGCTCTGTAACCTTTCTCAATGTCCTTTAGAAGTATAACATACATGTTCTTTTATACTACATGCATTCTAGCTTCTTGACAGATAACTGCAATGTTATGATAAGGACGACATTCTATTTAATATTAGATATTATGTTGGATATATTGAGAACTAGGGGTTAAAATTGAATTTCGATCATTATTGCAGACAAATATTTGACAAGATAAATATAAGAGGTGTATGCTTCATTTTGTTCAAACAACATGCTTCTTGTAAGTTAATGTATTAGTATCAAAAACTAAAGAAAATGATGTAACTTTTCTCACACAACAACTACGCAATATGAAGATAAACTCAACTAAACTCAATAACACTAATTTTATCATGTTGAGAAACATAGTCTTCCAAGTCCATCTCATCACTTAGATTCATTTTAATAATTTCATTTAATTGTCAATTTATCTATAGAAAGGAATCCTACATGATAATGGGGCAAAAGATTTTCTTCTTTCAAGCAGATAAATTCACAGGCTGTATAAAAGAAAGTTTACTTGGAAAATAAGCCTTCTTTGCCTTCTATTAGGCAAAGGAAATTCAATTTTTCTATCTAGCCATCCAGGACGTAGAAGTGTAAGGTCTACATTGCCTGTTCAATCCAAGGAGCCATGCATGTTAACACTTGATGCTGAACAATTATATCAATAGCATCAAGTTGTCGCGGCATGATTTCCTCGCAAACTAATTCAGGTAATCTTTAGCTAGTTTGCAAGAGAGTTTATACTGGAATTGTTGGTAAGAATCATGGAGGTTACCAATAATAGCATCTCGATAACTCACACGGACCTCAGTGCCATCATCAGCTTACTGACGTTCAAAAAATGTCTCTAGCATCTGAAGGGCATCATCACAGATTTGCCAATTTGGGTCCACAACCTTGTACAACATCAAGCTCAGCAGCCTATATATTTCACACTTTGGTATTTCCTGGCGCATGTAGACCTCTGCCAGCACGCTAAAGTAACCATCAACTATAGGAGGATTAGAGTAATAGTACTGCAAACAAATTGAAGTCAAAACCCTTGTATGCATAGAAAGATTAAGCTTCAAAGAATAGTAACTAAAGTTTGTAAGATCAATTTTGTTAGTCACAGAAAAGAAAGAGTGTTGATGCTGCAGCAAAAGCAAGTTAGGAATGTAATGATCAGAGATCTACCACATCTGTTCATAAGCACCGAATCAATGCAAGCTAGAAAAAGATCTAAATTTGTAAGAAGAAGGTTCTTTCAAAGCCAGTTTTGCTAAGGAAACTCCAAGATAGCCTGCCGTTTGCCTATTGTGACCAGCAGTTCCACACCCTCCCTCTCTTATGTACTTAGAATAAGATAGAGTTGAAGGAGAATAACTTAACGGGGCCCTAGGTTTAGGGTCATTAAACAAACTATTGATCCAAGATATCACTCTGCCACTCATTTTTCTAGCAATATCATCAAAGCAAGGCCCATATAAGAGTGAAGCCGTTGTGTTCATAGATGCCCATTGAATTGCCTTAATTGCGGAGAACGGTTAAGAGGATTACCTAATACGAGATAAGGCACCAAGAAATTGGGCAACTAGGCCTAAAACCAGACCACGCAGATCAACCAAGGAGGGTTAGTACAGCTGGCTTACCACCTTGAAAAAGAACATATTAAAAAGAATATAATCAAATTACGTGTGTAGTTACATATAACTTTCATATTAGGAACATATTTATCCAATTCAATAAAGTCAAAAATCACTTATTCAATGTGTGCATCATGCATGTTATAGGTGAAGTAGATAAGTTAGCAAAATCATCTTAAAACTTTTTGAGCTATCAATCGCAGGATTACCTCTCAGCATTAATTAGCCATTCAAAAACAAAATTTTCCAACCAAGACCACAACTTCTTTGCACACAAACAATCATCTTATTAATATATTTATGCCCTAGTTTAATTAATAAGAATACCAATGCAGGTTATCGGTAAGTTAGCAGTGGTATGAGATGCGCTTTCATGGTCAAACTTTGAATTGTCGTCCAAAGCTGAGTAGGCGGAGACGCCCTGCGACTTGGCCTTCTTCATCAAGGGCAAACTGTTTCCTTTAAATTATTAGGTTATAGTGGGTAGAGCAAACAACATACATGGAATAATGATTAGGTGAATGTAGGCATTTTGGCTCAAGTTCAATCCTAAATGCCTTTATCTTTTTAATAAATTTAAAGATCTTACATGTAATCTCAAAAGGATGAAATACTAAATTCAAGGTCAAAGGATATAATCACATTTGAAATAAAAAATTTTACTTAAAAGGCTAAATCCTCGCCAGATCATTTAATTCAAAGCATTATCACTTCCTAGTAATCACAAAGTCTCAAGCACTTAATCATATTATGTGATCAACTTTTAACAATCAATCTAAATAAAGAACCATATAAAAACTCATGTCATCAACCTAAAGTAACTAATGAAATCCTAAATATAACATAAAAGTAACACAAAGTTAAAAATCTAAAACCTAAAACACCATAAATGCACAACTAAAAATTTTAAAATTCTTATGAATTCACCCTCACATTTAAACATGACATTATCTTTAATGTCCAATAAATAAGATCATTAAAAAAAACTCATAAAAGAAAATGAAGGTAAAGAACTATCCCTTTTATTCTTATCAAGTTGGAGAGGTTAGAATCCAAAAAAATCTATCACAATACTATCTACATAAGAAGATAAATTGCAAATTAATAAGGATAAAAAAAACTAAGAAAATAAAAGAAACTGGAAGTAGAACATTAGATTACCTTACAATAAGTATTTTTTTAGAAGTCTTTAAGCTAGACTGCCTTTCACCCTGGATCCATAAATAAAAGCTGGTTTTTACTCTTCTTTGGATTCTAATGCCCTTAACTCCCTGATACGCCATGGGGATTGGGTTGCCCCACTCTCCTTCTTCTCCTTATAGAATATAGGAGCCCTCTTTATTTAACTTAACTACTGATAAATTCTCAAACTTTTTTTTTAATGGAAAGGAGATTGTTTAAAAATTTAATATTCTTCAACATCAATGAAAGGACAAATCTATCTTCCTTTCCATCCATTTCAAAACCTACTTAGGTATGGAATTAATGTTACAATAGGTTGAGATGTCTGCTACTTTAGACTGGTACAAGTTTGCTTTTTTTTATCACTCCTCACCCACTTACTCATGGTCGTCAAACTTTGTACGTCCTCTTCTTTAGCATCTTTAGCATAAAGTGTTTTGTCACTCCTAGGTGGTATGGTTAGCACTTGATCTCTTAGGTTCACCTATATTTTATTATAAAGTTTACATTGATCTTTTTCACCATCCATGTTAACTATTTAGTTAACTTGAATCTCCAAATTATAAATGGTTGCATAATTAGATTGTGTCATTTATTTAAGTAGGTTCATATAGGGCTTAAATTTCTCCAATCTTTCTAATTTTTCTAATCTCACATTGAGGAAACACATAAACAATTGGACACTCTCATTTCATTGTGATGATGGCTGTTAACACTTAAGTCACTAATATAACTCAAGTGCTCCCATAGGTCTACATAGGCTAGCTCTTTACTCCTTTCAAAAAGTCTTTACCCTATAGATAGCCATACAATTGCCATCTTTATAGTAATATTAGATAGGCTCTACGTTTATGCATGCATAGAAAGGATGCCCATATATGCCACCATGATAACATGACCTCTTATAGCCCGTGTTATAATTTATCAATGTCTTCCTTTCGTTCAAAAAATCATTGATTTCTACTTTCATTTATGAAAATGCATGATTGCGAAGTCAATCCTGATAATACAACATAGAGAAGAGCTAAACTATACACAAATAGAGGATGATAAAAGAAAATGAGAACTAAGATTAACAAAATAGTAGTTAAATAATCTCAAAAAATGACATCAAAAACTTGACATAATATATCTACAATTATACATAATCCATTATAGTAAGTTATTAAAATTTGAGCTAGGTGGAGCTCATCCATTTCTTCCATTCTAGTAACTATTTCTCCCCTTGCCTTCCTTTTGTTCCTCCCATTTTGAACTCTTATTCTTTCTTATTGTCTTTATTCATGGAATTCTCCCCAACCCTCTACTTGCCCTTCCTAATCCTTAAAACTTCTCTCTCCTTTTATCCTCCTTAAGTCTCTTCTTCAATTCTTCCTAACTTATCCCTATCTTACTCTTTTTTTTAGCATACACATCCTCCTCCCCCTTACCCTCTTCCTTGTTCCCTAATACTTCTGCCTACCTTCCATTCCTCTTAACTTTCTTAATCTAATGTTGTTAGTGAAGATAATCCCTTTATTCCCTATGGTTCCTACTTCCCTTTTAGCTTGAAAGAGATTTAATTGTCTCCCCATCCCTTCCTTGAAGTTTTCAAAATTGGGGCATTTAAATGGTCCTACACCTTAGTAGATTTTTTGACAAGTTTTTAACCTTTTTTTAAAATCTATAAATGGTTTACCTATAATTGAAATTGATTTAGTTTAAAGCAAACACAAATCAATAGAGTTGATCTATTCCTTTTTGGATTCAAAATTTCTTCAAAGCTTCTAAAAGTACTAAAATTGAGTTCTTTGAACAAAATAATAGTCCTATCTTCTTGTAGAAGTGGCAACTTGGATTGGGCTAAATAAACTCAACTAAAGGATAGCTCCTCTCTAAGTAAATTTTCATAAAATACTTATAGAATATTAAACGAAAGAAGGCTAAGTTACCTTTTTAAAGTCCCATTAAGTAGCTATTAGAAAAGGACCTTTTATAAACTATTAAATATATAAGTTCAATAATAAAGACAAACTCATCCCTATTGAAGTCTCTATAAGCTACCAATTGAAAGTAAAGCATGGGTAACCAACTAATATGTGGAAGGCAACTATCTAATCGTTCATTATGAGATAATAAAATGATTTTATACAAGAACATTATAATAATTACTTGGTTGAGATAAAAAGCTCCATCAACTACTCTTCTATCAACGAACAACTAATAAGCACATCAAGTCAAAGTGAAGATTAATCCTAGGTGTAAGGTGCTTAAAACAGTTGGATTGATCACGTGTAGAAGTACAGAATATAAGATTGATAATTTACTAACCACTACCAATTTTTTCTATGATCTTCAATTTCTTGTAATGAATGATTATGATACTTTAAATGATTTAACACTAAATAAATCTAAAATGAAGCATGGATAGAACCTAATAAGAAGATTATATCAAATCGTCTTGCAACCTAACCCTTTAATGATTATCATTACTGAGAATCTGAGGGAATTAAATTGCCCTTCTAAATAGTTAGTAGTTAAAGTTTTCCTTAGAATCAAAAGCCCTTAATTATTAGTTTATTAGAGACCAAAATCAAGGCACATAAATTGAATGGTTTCCAATATATTGCTTATGGGAATTGGTATATTCTGAATAACCTTTAGTAACACTATAATGGTAAAATCTTAGTAGCCTATGATGAATCCAAAATGATAGGAATAACTCTATATTAATCAGATCAACAAATTCATCTCAAACTAGTTATCACTCATTAAATGACTCTTATCACAGTAACCTTCCTATATGATTCTAACAATATCTTTATTATAAAGTAATTATGGTTAAATATATTGAACATTAATGCCATATATCCTTTGGTTAGCAATTGGTGAATTTAATTCCACTATGTCTATCTATGAAACTAAAGGTCATTTAAGAAGACATAATGTAAGGAACTTAAAGTTGAGTAATTGTTAAAGGTTTTCACTAATCAAAAGTTTTCTTTTGATTATTTCAATAACTTTTTAGGAAGAAAAAGGAATGTTCCTTTATAGTATAAGTCCCTCTAAAAACTCATCCCCAATCAATCACTCGTGAACAATTTTTCGCTCACAAAATCATTTTTAAATAAAATATGGATGTGACACCATGGTCTCCAGATCTGGATAATGCCCCAACATTTGATGGATTTAATTCTTTCTATTTTATAAGTCTTGGTATTTGGTTGGTAATATAGCATTTTCTGCAATTCTAGAATTCTTCTTAAAAAAAAGATTCGGGATCTCAATACATCCTTCAACTTTTTGATTCTATAAAACCCAAAGTTGATTTTTTAAAGAAATTTTAGCCAATCTCTTACCATAACACCATTTACAAGATAATCTCCAACATATTATATTAGTCCACCAGATGGCACATAAGAGGATGATGAATTGCGTATATTTACTTTTTTTGTTTGAGAACTAAAGAACGAATTACCTATTTTAATAAATAATAATGGAAAATTCATATATGATAATCTCAAAGTAATCAAAATGATAATTAAAAAGAGTAAAGAAAGAGATACAAATTAATTCATAGAGGTTCAACCAAACACTTAGCTTATATCCACTCTTCATACTCCATTTGGTAATTTATTATACAAATTTAAACTTTTTTAGGGACATTGATTGACCAATATGACATACTAGTCGATTAGTTTGTGTTAATTTTACCTAAAAATACCTTAAAACATTAACATTAGTTGCCTAAATAATTTTATTAGTCAATCAAACATCTTAAATTAAGTTTCTCAAAACTTTTTAGATTCTTTTAAAGATTAAACCACACTCATTTGACAAGAACTTAATTCTAACTATTTTAAAAGTTTTGCAAAAAATTTTGATGCATTTATAAGATTTTCTTTAAAAATCTATTTGAAATTTTCTCCTAATTATAAATAAAGTATATGAAATATGTTCTAAGTATAGATCAACATACAATGGTTGATCCCTTACTTAATTGAAATAACTAAGATAAGGTTAACAGAAAGATTAAAATAATTTTTACATATGGAATGACTTCATTCTTTCTTATTATTGGTTCACTTAATTTGAATTGTCTTGAAACTCTCTTGCATTGCAATTGGCGCCTCAATTTGCTCATCTAATCCTTCAATCATATTGATCTTCCATTGAACTTGATCTTTCACCTTTTGCTTGAATCTTCTACAAATTAAATTAATAATATCCCCAAAGATAAAATATCAGTAGTAACAATTTTGTTATCATTAAAATTATAGGTTATATCCTTACTTGTTCCACTATATTTGTTGACATGATGAAACAGTAACCCAATTTTCAATCTAACTCAATGGGAATTCATCTAAGGAAAAAATATAGGAAACAATATTCTTCTAGCTTAAGAACTTATAAAAAATACCATTTAACTCCTAGGGGTAAAAACTATAAAATAAAATTAGATTTTCAAAAGAATTTTAATTTTATCAATGATTTGGGTTCCTATGGTCCTTATCAATTGGATAGTTCAATGCTTCATAACCACCACCTTTAACATCATTATAAATAGAGAACCTATTTCTCTTATTAAATTTTCCAAACTTCTTCTACAGGGTAGTCCACTTTGACCTTTACTTATTTACAATTTCCACGAAAGTATTAACATGACTAATCTCCAAAAACATTGACACTAATAGATCATGTAGTTATCACTATAAATATGGAGCCATGAAAGTGTTTAATTTTTATTTGTAGATGATTTCTTTCTTTTTTAAAAATAAAAATATTCCTCCAATAATGTGTTTTGTGAATGCATTATAGCTCTTTGAAAACATATCTAGGCTTGCAATCAATAATAACAAAAGTTTTATTTTTATATTTGTTGAAATTTTAAGGATAAGATCATAATTAACATGTATCGAGCATCAAATTGGAAACTTGCTCTATAAATTATCTGGGGATACCAATAACTATGTTGAGACCAATGTATATTGACTACCTCTATTTTATAGAACAAGTGGAACATAATTTAGACAATTAAAATGCAAATAACTTGTCCTTTATAGGATGCTAAAGTATGGGCAAGTTAATCTTTAAGAAAGATTCATGCAAGTTAGCTTGACTTAGGTACACATCTTCTTCTCTAAATACCTTCCTCCTACAAACTCCTTTCCTCCTTTTTTCTACATCTTCTTTAGAAAACTAGATATACTGCCAGGGGCACTTTACTGCCACCATAACATCTTCTATCTCCAGCCATCTTCTTTTTCTATTTTGAACTGTTACTTTTCAGCCTTTCACAACTGCTAAAACAATTCGTTTGCTTTCTTAGCTTTGGTCCATGATAATGCAGTCTTTGGCTGACATTGGTAAAGATGAATTCCTAACTTTGTTTACCCATGTCCCTCCTAACCATCACCCCCCCCTCAAAAAAAAAGATAGAAGCAGGTAATCGGGGATCACCAAGCCTCGGGCCTCATATTCAAACCTCCCATGGAGATAGATGGTAAGCCCATTGTTTTCCTGAGATTGAAATACTGGATGGGGGTGCATGTAGTTAGGAAACTACCCTTATGGGTTTCTTTTTTGGCCTTTCCTAATCATTTACATACGGGTACATAGGCTATGGAAAAACAAAGGACTGGTAGATATGCTTTTAACCAAGGAAATTCTCATCTTGTTCACCTTTAACTCAACCTTGCAAGCCCACAAAATTTAAGAGGACGGTCCTTAGCATGTTGGAAACCAAGCTATAATTATGTAAGTTTGGCAACCTAACCTGAAGCTGGAATCGATCAAAGTTCAAAATATCCCTTTATAGATTAACTTTCATAACATTCCCCTTTAATACTAGACTAATCGAAGATTGAGTGCCCTTGTTAGCTTCATAGAGAAGCCCCTTTATATTGATGAGATTACTATCAAAAAATAAAAGAGTCGAATATGCTCATCTATGTGTTAGTGTTGAACTCTCCAAGGAGCTCCCAAATGAGATACCAATTATAAGAGTAAGTGAGGGAAACAAACTATGGGAGGATAGCATTGCTATCTCCTACCAATGGAAATCGTTTCCTAAATATCATGGGAAAATATGGAAGGCAATTGGAAAAACTTTTCAAATAGGGAGTTATCAAGAGTTAATTGGGACTGAGTTAAATGAGGAAGCAATGACTAGCATTAAGTGCTAGAGAAGTGCTCTAAAGGCAATAACCTTTAGCACTTATTGTACAAATCATTTTATGATTAATAAAGGCATTTTTTATTATTTTGATCTTCATACATTTGTGGATTTGATGTTGATCTTAAATTGATTTAATGAATTCCTTGATACAAAACATAGCATGGAGGAAATCATGATGACATCATGATAATGGGATTCCTATCATGTGTAATTATGTTAGTATCTAAACTTTCCCTAGTCATAGGATTAATGAGATGGGATATCATTAATCTGAATAGACTAGCACATGTTATACTCCTTGATTAGATCAAACAGTAGATCTCATAAGTTGTAGACATGAGTTGTTTAGAGTTAACATGTGGATGCTTACTAAGGGTAGTAAGTACATT
>JAOSBL010000003.1:17125594-17136763 GCA_027568915.1 Erythroxylum roraimae | reverse complement strand
GTAATAAAAATAAAAATAATTTATTTTTAAGTTTTATTTAATTTATAATTATAATTAGTAATAAAATATTTATTATTATTTTAAAAACTTTGAAAAGGGGGGGAGGAAAATTTTGAAAATTTTGCAAAAAAGTCCCTCAATTTTTAAAAATTTTCGGTACCGGTCGGTATTTGATCGGTATTTTGAATACCGGCCGGTACAGATGAAATTGGCCAGTGCCAACCGGTATTTTTCACCGGTACCACCTACACCCGTACTGGTATCGGTTTTCGGCCGGAATGGTACGTACCAGCCGGTACAGTCTGGTACGGTACGAAATTCAAAACAATGGTTTTAACAATTATTCTACTATTTGATTATATACTATTTAACTTTTTTGACGATAGGTTGTCTCTGTCAATTCAAGTCAAACAAATATAATTGCAGCACCAACATTACCATTTAATCTTGAGGTTCTATTTGTATTTTTTTTTCAATTTCATGTCCCTTACATGTCTACTTTTTAATAAAAATGATTCAGTGTTTTAACAATTAGTCTAGCATTTCAATTATATACTCTTTCACTTTTTTGATGATAGGTTGTCTCTGCCAATTCAAGTCAAACAAATTCTATCACACCACCAACATTACCATTTAATCTTGAGGTTTTATTTGTAAATTTTTTTCTTTAATTCCATTCCCCTTACATGTGCACTTTTTAATAAAAAAGATTCTATGTTATAACAATTAGTCTAGTATTTTGATTACATACGCTTTAACTTTTTTTATGATGGGTTGTCTCTGTCAATTCATGTGAAACAAATTCTATTAAAGGTGTTCCATTATTTATGGACATGACCTACTCCCAATTGGTATTTATCTTTTGCCAAAATACTATTACTAATGACATTATGTTTAGTAACTTATTCACAATTCACTAATGATACTATTGTTTTTTATTCTTATAGGCACAACAACCAGTGACGGAGCTAGGAATTTAAAATAGGAGGGCCTAAATATTTAATTTTTTTAAATCTTGAGGGGCCCAGTGCACTACTGGGCTCCAAATAACTCCGTCCTTATATATATATATATATATACACACATATGCACCGCTGAGCTCCAACTAACTCCGTCTATGACAACAACCACATAGTGTGAGTGATGTGATGATAAATAACTCACGACAAAACAGTAACGATAACTACGATGGTGCAAATATAGGTGGTTTTGTTGAGACATGTGATTGTGTAGCTCCATATACAGGAGGCATATTTTTGTAAATACAAAGTGAAAAAAAAAAAGTAGAGTATTTAAGTTAATTTGTACATCTTTATCAATAAGCTGCATATTTTATTTTCTACTGACAATTGGCAATTTCTTTCTTATACTCTTATTGTTATGTAATTTTTATATATTTTGTTGATTATGTATTGTTTATAAATGACAAATCTTTATGTTAAAAAAATTGTGCCAAATTGCGAAATGTTTAATTCTTGAAATTGTCATGGAACTTCTTACAATGGTATTGAACTTCTTTTTTTTAAGGGGCAGATGACATTGTGGGGGGAAATATTAGCAGAAGTGAAAATGTAAATGAAGCCATAATTTAAATGAAGTTGTGAGAAAGTCATGGTGGAATGGACAAAAAGAAACCAGCTTGTATATAAATGTGTATTCATAGGTTACAATCTTGAAAGTAACATTCTTCAAAACAAATCAACACTAGTCAACTTTGAGAATAAATCACAGTCTACAAGTATAATTATCTCAAAAGATCTTTGGATTCATAAGCTAAATAATTATAATACAAGTATTGGCCTTAACTCCAACTTTCTTTCAATATGCACTAAAGAGAAGCAAGAAGTTAAACCAATTACATCTGGAAAAATGACCACCTTCATCATAGAAAGCATAAGAAGTTACATTGAATATTTAATGCAACTCTACATGATTGCTAAGAATTTTCCACATTCTACAGATTTAATTTTCTAATTAATTTTTCTCAATAATGCTGCTAGCTTCAGGTTTCTCATTGTGACTCATCACTGTTGCTTCCATCTTTATGGGAGTTATTGTTGCAGTTGTAGCCTGATTCTCAGTTTTGTTTGGAGCCAACTTTGCCCAATCCATGAATATGACGCATGCCGATGCACAACCCAGAAAATGGCAAATACAAGACCACATAAAGTTACAATGATGGAGAGATGCATCCAATGCTCCATATGTCTATAGCTGGGTTATACTGAAAGCAACTTTTCCTACAAGCAGTAAACTTCTCCATATGTTTTGAGAAGTTTCAACCTTTCATTCCATGGTTTATATGATTCCTATCCTTGTATTCTTTGGCTGCCCCAGGCATGAGAAACAAAAGGTTGTATTTGTACCTGTAATACTTTTCCCTTTTACAGCATCAACAAATTTACATCGGTGGGAATGAGCATCAGCTTCCCCATCACATCTTATTTTGTAGATCTTATACAGGAATTATGGAAATGGCTAGACAGAGCCTGAATCACTATTTTTTTTTTGGTTAACTGTTAACAGCTTTGATGATTTTCTTGCTTGCTGTTTATTTATTTTCAAACAATCATGTTTATAAGACATTTTTTAAGCTTTACACGTCTGATATCTACTTACGCGTATCTAAATCTTTTTCTTTTGGTTTTTATATTATGGTGTTTATCTACCTCACATTTTTTTCTTTTGACCTGTTGTTTTCCTGCATCTCCAGGATATCTTCTTTTTCTTATTAATGATGAAGTTTCAAGAGGATATCTAGCTTTTAACAATCAACTTCTGTGATGTTCTGGGTAGTTAAGCTTCACATATTGAATATGGAATTTGATCATGCTTAAAATATTGGTGCGGCTTATCATTGAAGGGAATAGTATAAACAATATCACAACAAGAACCAAGCAATACGCTGAGCCAACTTAACTAGTGATTAAAGAGAGTTTTGAAAAGCTTCTTTATTGTCAATGATCTGGTTGATTAGCAGGCATTGAAGTACTTTTTATACAATGTCTGTTGCTTTTATTATTCTCATTTGCTTTTTAGATGTTATAAAGTCTACTTTAGATGCCATATTGTATGAATTTTGGCAAAGAACTTTATGTTTCCATGAAGTATATTATGTATGATTGTTGAAGATTTTACTTTTCCAATTTATTCTATATAAATATAGGTGAAGATAATAAAGTGTCTTGTTGAAAATATTGTGGTTGATATATCATTTAACCAGCTTGGTGGGCTATGCACCCTTTGTTTTCTCAAGGAGGTTAGTGGGTTATCCAATAAGTGATCTAAAAGACTTGTCCTGTAGGAAAATATTCACAATGTAACATCTTTCTTTTTCACTGAGTAATATATTTTCTTCTACAGGTTGATAATCTGATAAATCAAAATCATTTATTTAAAAGGAGCATTATTTTGATAAATATGAGAGCCGCGTACTGCTGCTGTCTGTGATACAATCTGCCTTCAAGTATATGTTTAACTGAATATATTCGTTTGGTCATGATTTCAGACAAATCTGATACCTAAATGGATGGGAATTGATAACTATTTGTTAACTTCGTTGTTACTTTCTTTTGAGCTTTACCTTACATAACTGTGTTTTGTTGTTATTGAGAAAAGTTTTCTTGATCTTTCTTAGGTCTTGTCTACTAGTTTTGCTTGATTTGCCAATTTCTTGCACTTTCTGCAACTAGTAGCCTATTCTGATGCACATTTGTTCCTAGAAAGTCATCCTTGGTTGGATTGCCTTGATAGCAAGAATCATCTTTAAAAAAGCTGACTCTTTATATATATATATATATACACCTCATTAGGAGCAGGGTAAGCTTGCAATTGCAAATTGATATTTCTCTCGATGGTCTCCTAATGCCTTTAAACATCTACTGCTGAAATGTATTGTTGGCATGGATGTGGTAATCATAATATGTACATAATTTTGACTATTTAACGAAGATTTCTTTATCAGGAAACTAATCTTGACTTAGAGATTTGCCGACTTCAATCAGCTCCCCAAGCTAAACCTTCCAATGATGCATTTTCCAGGATTGATGAAAGTTTGAAATCTATAGAGAAAATATGTTAATAGCCTATCTTCTGAAAGTAAAAAGCCTTCTTCTACATGAAACCTAATTAGTTGTCCCATTTACTAGTTAGAGTTGTTGTTGAAAGCATTTCCTTAGTTCTTCTTGCAAAGCCTTTATTGCGTCCTTGCTATTTGTTGTTCCTATTGTAGTTTTAAGTATGTACTCTCTTTTGGTTTAGGGCTCTTGTATATGTAAATGGTCCATGCATGTATTTTGGTGTACATTTGGAAGTGTATATGGAAGATTTGGAATGGCTTGTATATGGTTTAGGTGTTGTCCTACTTCCTGGCAGCAAGGGCAGGTCCCTGTTTGTGGCATGCCAGGGACAGTGCCATTGGATATTGTTAGGAAGACATGTATGCCCTAAAAGTAGACATCTTAAGGAAAATTTTTTCATATTTTTGAGCATTTTTCTGGTTTTTCTACATGAAGTTATGCCTATGCAAACTTAGGTGTTGAATCTGGAATGTTATGTTTGATAGAGTAGCTGCGGGAGAAAAATGTTTTGGGTGCCTTATTGTTGTCTAAATTTAGCAAGGAAAATTTTGTTTGAAAGCTAAGGCATAGATGAAGATAATGGCACTTTCTTGCCCCATAATTCGTTGCCAATTAATACAATTTATTCTCCAAAAGTTGGTGCACATTTCAGGTCACAAAAAGGGGACAACCCCTTTTTGTATGACATAACTTTTAGCATAGACCTCCTCGTCCTATGATATTTGGTGAGCATTTAGAGCTCATCAAGAGGAAGAGATAGCAACTTCAATCACTAAATTCTGAGGTTTATAGCTTAAGTTATGATTTTTCAAAGTTAGCTAGTTACTTTTCATTTGGTCTACCCGAATTTTAGCTTAAGTTCAGTTTTTGTTCAATGCCTATGAATGGTTCAAATGTGGTTTATCCTTGATTGATTATGCTTGTTCATGAGTCCTAACTCATGTTTCAAGCATTTAGGTGCGTAAATATTAAGTTAGCATGCTTGTACATTTGTCACACCGAGGGAAAATAAATTTGTCATTACAGTTGCATAACTTCAATGCTTCTCAATTAGCAATTACTTTCTTGCTAATCTGATTCATTTTTCGTTTTCATGACATAAGCTACTTCTTTTAATTCTTCTAACTCGAGGGATGCAAGAAGAGGTGATACAGGAGGTATTTTGGAATATTTGCATAAAATGCAATTTGATGATCCAAATTTTTTTTATGCTATCCAAGTTGATGAAGATGATTTAATATCCAACATTTTTTGGTCAGATGCAAAGATGAGAGCAGATTACTCAAATTTTGGTGATGTAGCTTGTTTTGACACAACTTACAGGAAGAACAATGAAGGTCGTCCCCTTGCATTGCTTGTAGGTGTCAATCGCCACAAGCAGACTACAATCTTTGGTGTTGCATTGTTATATTATGAGACATTCCTGACGTTTGAATGGTTATTTGATACTTTTGCGAAAGCTATTTGTGATAAAAGACCTAAAACAATTTTTACAGACCAAGATGCAGCAATGGCAAAGGCTCTAGTACTAAGATGGCCTGAAACTCATCATCGTTTATGTATTTGGCATATTTATCAAAATGCGGCCATCCATTTAAGTGGTGTTTTCTTGCAATTTAAAGATTTTTCAAGAGATTTTAACTTATGCATATATGATTTTGAAGAAGAGGTAGATTTTGTAAATGCATGAAATGAGATGTTGTGCAAATATGGACTTGAAGACAATGATTGGTTGAGGCGCATGTTTGGGATAAAGGAAAAATGGACTTTAATGTATGGAAGACAAATGTTATGTGCTGACATGACGACAACACAAAGAAGTGAGAACATAAATAGTGTTGTCAAGATGCTGGACCTCGCTTCCGAAGCCTAGCATTCAGAGCCATACACTGAAACAATGCTTGTCCTTGATCCTATCGAACTTGTTTAGGGACAAAACAATTTACTTATAACGTAATTGTTTAGGAAAATCCAGCTAACAACTAAAACCACCTAGGCTTAGGGCCTTTGGATTGACCGGGCTTAAGTTGAGGATATGGCTCATTTCAATGTTCTGGCAAGCATCAAATCAAATGGCTTCAATTCAATTAAAATCAACCCAAGTATCATATATTATGTTAAAGATTCAATTTCCTTCCAAGGTAACCTATTCGCAGAAACCAGGATGGACTGTCGTTGGGTATAATCTGCAGTGGACGTGGAGCTCAAGACCTTCCTGTACTGGAACTCTCCATTTAGGTAACCTATTCCTATGAATGGATAATGTTTTGGTGGGTTGAAGAAGGTATAAGAATTTAAAATGCTATTATATTAAGTAATAGAATATTAGTATTTTTGTTGAGCTTATCTCTAGGCAAGCCTCTGGCTTTTACGTGAGGACTGAGGAGAGCATATTAGATTCAGGAATCAGTGCTTGGGCATCACCTCACATGTTCCAAGCACGTTAACTTTAGCAAATTTTATCACAAAGGACGTTAAAATATGACAAATCAGGCTTGAGATCCTCTGTACCGGCTTTCCTGTGCCATTTATGTGCCAACCTCTCCCATCCACAGATTTCACAATAAATAAATGGGACAATGTGAAATAAGTGGATGGGAGAATTTGGCACAGAAATGGCATAGAGTAAGCGGTACAGACGATCTCATCCCGACAAATCAAGCAAAAGTAACCATTACCAGGCCTCAAGTAAGTGCTGTGAACGAATCGATTCTTATTAATCATTACCCTGATCACAAAAGAAAATTTCCATAATTATTATGGTTGGTACTAGAAAGAAAAAAGGATGCTATCAACTTCCCGTTGCTTTTCGGGATGTGATCCTCTGGCCTCTATATTCTAGCCCTAACCTATTTCATTTTGATCCAAACCATTCATTTATGTGGGAGCCAGAATATGGGCCAAAGGATTTCAGCTGTTGCTTTTCTAGCAGATCGGAGTTGGTGTTAAGAAGATTTGTCCACACTTAGACTCTACCTTATATTCACACAGGTTGCAAGGCAAGCCTCTTTTTAGTGTAGAACAGTAGCTTGTTCAGTACATCAAGATTGGGGGCCAATGCATCGCCACGTTGTATTTAATTCCACATCCTATTCTTTAAAACACTGATTATTCACTATAACAAGAACTTGACCATAGATTCTGTTTAAGCTAGATGGATCAAGTTATGTGGCTACTTCTAGGATTCACATAAATTATATTCGCACCACCTCAATCGCACAAGGCCATTAGTGTGACACTGACACACCAATCAAGAAGTCGTAGCCATGGACATAAAAGATGAGAACTTGGGAGTACTATTCAAGAAAAGGGCATGCATATTTTCCTTTTTCACCTTTAATATTTTGTTGCCTTGTTTGCTTTTAGAATTCTTTTCCTTGGTCGAAAAAGGATCTGAATAGGACTAGAACTTAGGATAGAGTGGACTATAGAAATGCAAAACAAAGGAAGCGTGATTCCCTATATAGAATATCCATATGCCTATGATTCAGGTGCAACGTAGACAATAGCCAAAAATATACAGAAAGAAAGAAAAAAGAAAAAGCAGAGGAACTATTCAACGTAGAAACAGTAACTTGGTCAACTAAACCGCACGGGACTTCACATACCAAACCTGTCTCCGATTGGAGATTGGTAGCTTGGCCTTCAGATCTCCTATACCCGTTACCCTGTGCTCTCTATATCTCAAATCATCCCAACCATTCATACCATTCAAATAGATGGTTAGGATGGCTTGGGGCACAGAGGACATTTAGCAACGGATACAGGAGATCCGCTCCCGGTTGCTAGTCAGTTTGCATCACAAAGCTATGAAAACAGTATATAAAGTCATGATCAATTGCTCGCTGTTGGTCCTTACTCCATACCAAAGTGTAGGGTTGTTGTGGTCAAGTTTGGAACTTTTTCCACCAATAAAGAAGATAAGTCTTTTACCATTACATCCTCCTGTCTATACAGCCACAATCCTTCCAAAGAGCTTTTGTACGTTCCTAATTGACACCCTATCTAATTATTCGACCATCCAAAAATTTTCAGTCAAAAGTCCAAATGCATTAACCGGCCGCTTAGGCAAGGCTTCATATTCAACATTAAGACTTCATACAAATTCACAGGGCAAAACTAGTCGTCAAATTGACACGAGGAAAGTCAAATGGAAGCATAGATCAAAAAGAGTCAATTCAAGGCATTAATTAATTATGTACAATTTAAATTTTGGTCATTTAGTGGCTACAACACGAGATTGGATCCACAGTAACAGATCAACCTTAAAGAAGGGGAAACTGGGGAATTTACAAGCAATTTTAGCTGATCTATAGCATGCTGTAACTGTCATTGAGCAATGGTTTTGTTCCAAGGCACAACTAAGCTATCAGGGAGGGAAAGTATTAAGACAGTTTGTTGCTTTTAAAGGAGGTTGTTAATGTATATGGCACGCGAGCTAGAACACTATTCATGAACATGACCGAACCAATCCGAAGTTGACAAAAGACCTGGACTTGAAGAGGCCACCAAAGAGAAACCTAGTCGGTGAATCCTGAGGTACTGCTTTGGAACCGTCAGGAGTGTTTTTAACCTTAAGAATTGTCCGGCCGATAACTTTTCGGATGGAATCTATGGTTTCTGAATCAACATGGTACCCTGATGCATCACGAACATAAAATGTGTTCAGAGCCTTGCCTGCTCTGGTTCTCACTTCTGCTCTTGTAACAGAAAGACTGTTCTCTCTGAAGACGCGTGTAACATCAGATAACAAGCCTACCCTATCATTCGTGCATAGCTCGAGCTTCAAACCCTGAATTTGACAGAAAATATTAATCACCTACGTAATGCTTAAAGCACAGAACAGGGAACAGCGAGCATACAAAAGGCTTCGCATTAGATAACTAGAACAAGCTATTGATACTGCCTTGTGTTGATAACAAGAACTCTTGTAACAAAATCATGCCTCCCCTCCACTCTTAGATAGTTACTACCACAAGAACCATGCAACAGCCTTGATCAAACAAACAATGCATAACGTAACATAGCATTAGACCCAACATACGGGGCAGTTGAGCAAGCCATTGTGTCTCAAATATGCCAATTTGGTATTTCAAAACTAACCTTTTTATATTGATATCTAAAACTAACTACAGCCTTATAAGCACTTTTAAAAGGATGAGCAACTAAGATTACACAAGGATCTCCAATTTTGTTAAAATTACCAAAGTAAAGAGAGGGAATCACAAGTTTTAAATGATTCACTCACCTCAGATACCCTTCTCTTGATCGCTGCTTCAAGGCATTGTATCACCCGTTGCTTCTCCGCATCTGAGTTCACGGGGGATCCATCAATATGCCTGATGTAATATTCCTACAATAGCATCAACGAATCCTTCAATAAGTTTTAA
The DNA here is from genome assembly GCA_027568915.1 of Erythroxylum roraimae. Classification (NCBI taxonomy): domain Eukaryota; kingdom Viridiplantae; phylum Streptophyta; class Magnoliopsida; order Malpighiales; family Erythroxylaceae; genus Erythroxylum; species Erythroxylum roraimae. The sequence continues at coordinate 17,127,294 of JAOSBL010000003.1, read as the reverse complement.
ACTCGATAATACTCATCTCCAAATGGATTTGTGCAAAACCAAACAGGTGGACTGAGAATACCTGATAAGCCTCTGGGGCCTCAGCATCAACGTTAGCATGAAAAACAACATAATCCATGTCTGTCAAAGTACAAAGTGTATCAAAAAGAAGTTTTGACCTATCTTTACTCCTTATGGTTACCACAGAGTAGTCCTTATCATACAAATTAACCACACTAACATCAGGCCTTTGCTTGTCATCCAAAACATCATCATCTAAACGTTCATAATCCCTATCAGCAAACATCATTTGGTGGAGTCTTCTATCTGTATGAGTTAATCCAAGAGATACCACCGTTTTGGCTCCCCTGGAATGGTTACTACCCCGAAGTACAGTACAGAGAAGTTCCTTAATCGTGGAAAGTCTCTCTGGATCAGTAATTGCTGATCCTGTGTCCTCATCTGTTACTTGCATCACAGCTGCAGCCCGTGTATTGTGTGTCCAGACTTCTGCATTCATTACATTGCATTTTAGGTGAGTTAGCACAGCACTGACTTCAGAAAGCAGGCCTGGTCGATCACTTCCTGTTAACTCAATTACAGTATGGTCCATTGAGGGCTTAACCCCAACAGATCTCATAGAAGATGCAAAGCAGGACTCTGACCCCAAAGACTGGAGAAAGAAATAATAATCAGACTTGCAACATAAAGGATGCAAAGATTAGAGAAATAACAAAAAACTTTTTCTATGAGCATAAATAAAAAAACTCAAAACTCACCTGTCGAATATAATCGAGAATTGTTTCATCAGTAATCTTATTTCCATCTCCATCTGTAACATTGAAAACTGGAAACAGAAAAGGTAAAAGTTGAAAATCAGCTTCTTCAGGCCAGAAAGACAAACTAATCGGAAATCATTGGGTAAAATCTCACCATCCATGAACCATCCACCGTCAGAAGATATGTACGCTTTAGTTATGATAAGGTTAAGATCAGTAAGGACTTGTACAACTTCAAGAAGTATCCCATGCTTATTTGCACGGTCCACCTGCATCGCAGAATCATAAACCAATAGACAGGATAAGAGATGGAGAGACAAACGATTGCAGAAAGATGGGCAGTGTACCCGAACTACAGTTGCGTTCTTGCAGGCTTCATTATCAATCACAACCCTGAAGAAATAAAGAAAAATGAAGGAAATGAATGACAATGATAAGCTGCATCTTTGAGATAGTTTCCGCTGGAACTGAAGAAGACAAGAATTTGCATACCTTGGTGGATTCAACCTGCGAAAGAGTTTCTCATACTCATCATACATATTGCTGGAATAGCTGGCGCTGACTTCTGCAGAAATAGAAGTCATTAGAGTGGCATGTTGGGATAATAAGTAACCAATAGAACCACGAAGCAAGTTCACTGAAGAAAACAAACAATTCCATAACCCGAAAAGGGCAAAGATAAATCTGAAGCAGTAATGATTGAGGAAAATCTTAAATGACTTGTTCTTCTTTTCTTTTTGTAAAGAAAGCAGCCAGAATCACAAGAAAATACGAGTCTTGACCACGACGAATGAACTTTGAGAAAAATGTCCAAGAACCATAGGATTTCAGGCCATTGTAAGACGACCAAAACCAGGCACAGAGAGTGAGAGAGAAAGAGAGAGAGAGAGAGGGGGGGGGGGGGGGGGGGGGAAAAAAAAAAAAAAAAAAAAAAAAAAAAAA
>JAOSBL010000003.1:17102962-17117298 GCA_027568915.1 Erythroxylum roraimae | reverse complement strand
TTGATACTTTGATTTCATCCATTCATTCACTAAGTTTTAACCTTCATTTTCACTTCAAACCTATCATACATTAGTCCTATAAATCAAGGATCATTCTAGGTTCACTTTAAGACCCATGTAATCCTTAATTAGGGTCACTTGACCCGTGAATGTACGTTAAACAGACATCCATGTCCGTTAAACGGACCTTTATAGGTCACTTATAGAAATTTGAAATTTGGACCCTTTAGACATCAAAATCTCTTTTCATGGTCTTCATAGAATTGTAGATCTTGAAGTCCTCTTTAAAACCATACCTAAATGACCTAAATCCGAGTTTTACAGAAAAAGTTACGCCTCTTGCACTAAAGTATGTCCAATTGCATTCTATGTTTTCTAGATTTCTATCTCTTTACTTATAACATTCAATTCCTCATTCTTAATTAATCATTTCTAGTTTAATACACATCATTTATCCATTATTCTAACTCCATTTCAACTCAATATCATCCATAACTAAATTATAGCCTATGATTGATCATAAACACTAATAACAGAACACACACATATATATGCATTCATCATCAATTTTCTGCACATATTCAACTTCATTTCCACTTTCATTTCACTATTAACCATCTCCTTGATCCTTCACATTTCAAGACACCACATTAATCCCTTTCTTTAGCTTTAGACTCATTTTACATCATCACAAAAACACCCAATTAGATTCACATTAATTCATCAAGAAAACAAAACAAGAACCTATTATGTATCCAATTTTTCCACACTTTTTCCTACACCCAGTATTCAACTTCAAGTCAAAATTAGAAACTCTTAATGACAGAATTTGAATTCGATGTCTTCATACAAAATGTAGCCATATATCTCTAATTTAATCCAAATTAAAAACCATCTCATTTGAATATCTACAGAACAAGTTATGGCTAAAACACAGAATCATGATCAGTGAAATTATTACAGCTAGCATTTTCCAGTTCTCTCTCTTTCTGTCTTCCATTTTTTTTTTCCAAATTTTTGTAAGCCCCTACATTACACCTAACACATCCTTTCTACCTCATTTCTTCTTCATTCTCAAGTCCATTTCAATTCCAAAACATTCACAAGACAAATCATGATCCATAATTGATCCTTAACCCAAAAACAGAACATAAACATTCACCCCTTTCATTATTAATTTTCTGCACTCATCCTAACCCCTTGAGATGATCATTCACCCTCAAAACATCTTTATAACAAATTATAAATCATTAATCATCATACATATACACAACAAGAAGTTTACCTAAGCATTTCATCTCCCACGTCACACACATTCAGCTCACAAAATCAAGTCATCAATCCCACATTTCTCATCATTCTAGTTTCATTTTAACAATACCCATAAGATTTAAAGCATAACTTACTTGGTTTCACTTCAAATTCTTCAAAAACAACACTTGCCCTAGCTCCCAAGCATCACACATTCATCATCTTCTTGAAGGAGGTAAGGATAGGTTTTCTTGTGGTAATGAGGAAGGAGATAGCAAAAATGCTAATAGCAAATGAAGGAAAGTGTGATCTTCAAAGTTGATGGGGTAAGGATTGAAGAAAATGAAAATGATGAAGGGGAGGAGAAGAGGACCACGAAGAGGAAGATGGGGAGAGCAAAATAACACCAAATGGGCTTTTAAATGGAAAGCAACGTGGGAGAGCAACAAAAGGATTTAGAAACTTAATGGGGTTAAGACATTGTTTGGCAAGTGACATATGTCACTTGTCACATGTCCAATTCTTATAACCTAAATCCAATTTCTATCCTAATTGTCTCCCAATTTTCCAATGACACTTGTCAATAATTCCTAAAGTCATTTATCAAAACTTTCATTGCCATTGGACAGTAATTTCTACTACCTTTTAACTATTGCTTTGCCACTTGACAATTTTCCTAGTTCAAAAATACCCTAAGTTTCAGAATTTTCCCAAATTTCTACCAAAAATTCTATTTCACTACTTATACATTCCCACTCAATTTTTAAGACACAAAACCATAATTTGCATCATATTCACATTAAAACAACCATTTATACCCGAAAATGTCAATTGAGTGCATGGACAATTATTTTAATGTGTGCAATAATCAAATTCACATGTTTGTGTATGCTATATTATGTATGAGCATGAATTGCATTTTTATCAATCTCTCTTTGATCTCACATGTACCAAATTTTAGAGTTCTAACCCTTAGTATGGGAACGGGATGTTATAGCTATAGTGGAATAACACTTTGAAAATAGTTTTTAAATGTTCTTAATTGAGTCAATTAGTAATAGTGGAGAACTAGTATTAAATAGAGTAGCCACTAATTTCATACACTAAGTCTAATAAAAAATTGTATTATAAAATGATTGAATTATGCAGAAAAATCATGTATGAAAATGTTAGTCAAAACTAGTTTGACATTCCTAAATATTTAGGTGAGCATAATGTTCTGTTGGATGTCAATCTTGATCTATGAATGTAAATTATTTAATTTGAGAATTAAAGATAAATTAAAGGAGTTTAATTTATTTAATCATGAATATGATTTTTTGTTATAATTTATATCAATTATCAATATATTTAGGGACTTAATAGATCATACCTAAAGAATGAGTTGAAGAGAACAAAATGTTTTAATCAAGTTAGACTTGATTGTAAAGTTTGAGAAACGTTATGATTAAATATGAGATGTTTATAAATAAGAACCAATATGAGATATTGGATTTTATATCGGCCTAATTGGTATTTAATTAGAACTACTTATAATTATCGTTAAAGTTTAAATGAAATTAGAATTTTATGTGAATTAAATTACTAAAAGTTCAAAGACCTATTATAAATAAGCTTAGATTTTGAGAGAGTTAGCACGTATTGCTAACCTTTTCTATAATATTTGTAGAGTTCTCTCAACATGTTTTACATATACCATTTAAAGACCAGGCATTTGTGTGTTTATTGTGATTAAGATGAGTTGATATCAAAATTGGTTCGAAAAAATAACAAGAAAATGATCAAGCTTTGTAATAAGGCATGAATTAAGATTCATACTATATTATGTATATGAATTAATTATGTTATAGAATTTTAAGTGAGCTTGACTTTCAAAAAAGTCAAAATAAAAAGATTTTGTTATTATTAGGTAGTTTTGGTGGATTGATTTCAACTCAACAAGTTTGCTGAAACTAATAAAGTTGAAAAATGTTAAGTTTGTAAGAATATTATTAATTGCGTTTAATAAAATTGGTTATTTATCATGTGATGTCTCCTTTTTATAAATAATGTTTTAATGTATAATTAGACTTTTGACTATTCTTATTATAACTAAATATAACCTATTACTAGTTAAATTAATTGGAATTTGATTAAGATTCTGCTTCCTCACATGATTAAATTATTCGTCAATTGAATTTATTAGTTTTTGGCTAATTAAACCTCTTACATAACTTGAAACACGTAAGCTTATAAAAAATTGGTGGATCTATTAGGCCTAATCCATAAATTCATTAGAAGTGCATCATATTCAAACTCTAATTTTTCTTATTATATCTAAAAGTTTGTGAAATTCTCAAATTATATTAAATATGATAAATGGACTTAGTACATCATATTTAATTGATTTGATAAAATATAATTATATTATGTTATCAATTAAAACTCTTTTTTCTTTGAAAATAAAAGATTTGCTTGTCACAAATAACTTTGAGTGTAATTGAAATCTCTTTCCTTTCTTAAATTTTGTAAATTAAAGTTTAAGTTTTGTTGAAAATTAAAAAAAAAACCATTTATTTGTTTCAAATTTAACTAGATAAGTCAAAAGAAAATGCGAACATCAAAATGTACCGTCATCAAATTTAGATGTATCTATGATGCACTTAATAGGGTATCATTTTTAACCACACAAAATACAAATAGTTTGTTAGTTCACATATTCTCATTTAGTTATTAGTTTGATTATAACTTGATTTTTGTACTCAATGTAAAACCTGCAATTTTGTCTTGTCTTGTTTATATATATCATTTGTATATATACCTATTGAAGTAGAAATAACATTAGGTTTCTTTACCATTCAATAAACATTTTATGATATTAAGAACCAAAAGTTCCAAGAAACATAACCCCTTACATTATTTTCAGAATGTGAGAATTTTCATTTACTCTATTGCTAAAACATACATGTTTAAATAACAATAAACAACAGCTAAATCAATTTTTTTGATAATTTTTAATATTGTCTCTTAAATTCTTTGAAACCTAATGTTAGGAATACAAATCTATTATGGAGAACATAAATCATCACTTTTTTTTGTTTATGTAATTTAATGGGCTATATTGATGGCTTGTGTCTTAAATTTAGCCTAATCACTTTTATTTGCAGTACATGCCCCTTTAGTTATTTTATTTTATTTATTTCATATTTTTTTCTCTTTCAATTACTTGTTTGTTTTATTTACTTATTTGTTTTCTTTCTTTTTTTATTTTTTTACTTACTTTCATCTTTATTTTGAATTTTATTTATTTATTATTTATGAGTTATTTAATTATATATTTGGATATCTTTTACTTCAAACTATTTTCAAAAACTATTTTTCCTATGGGTCTATCGAAAATAGTCTCTCTACTAATTAAGAGTAAAGTTGCATATTTCTGAACCTATTCAAATCCTGCTTCTCAGTAAAATTTCTACTGGGACATGGTTGTTGTTGTTGTTATTGTTATTGGCTCTATTGATGGCTCCTATCTGTTTCCCATAGATTTAAATTAAATATTTAAAATGACCAGACAAGATAGTTTGTTCTAAAATGCTAAAATGACCTCAGTTGATGACATTATTGCTCATATAATAGCATCAACATAAATAATAAAATAAGTCTAGGAAAACCTTACAACGACTCTTACCAACAAATTAAGAATAAGGATCTATACACTTTTTACAACTCTTGCTACATGAAAGACTCCAAATTAGTAGCATAATACTTGGAGAAATTTGAACTATTGCAAATGAACTTGCTATAGCTGGATCACGTCTTGGAGATTATGAGATGGTAACTAAAAATCTTACTAGTCTTATATATATGCCATACATGCTTGTGATACCCTAATAACATACGAAGAATTACTTGACAAACTCATTAATCATGAAACCTTCCTAAATCATAAAATTTGTATAAAAGAACTAATTCATAAAAAAGTCCAATACAATCAAAGTTCCAATAGCACTAACCGTCATATCAATAATAGCAATAGATCCAAAAATTGGAACTACACTTGCAATAATAAGGAAAACAAGAGATACTCCTTCCACAATGGTGGATAACATAATAGCTATAATCAATAAAGGTATTATAATATAAGAAATCATGGTTTTAATTAGCATTCATTCATATTAAACCACAATGGAGGAAGTATTTAATGTCAAATTTATAACAAATTTGATCACTCTGCTAAAGTAGGTAAGTCAAGAATGATTTGTTAACCTCAAACTTATTTCTCAACATGAATTTCTCTCATCATATTCTAATTGACCTACAAAACTTGTCTGTTCATTATGAGTACAGTAGAGTTGATGACATCCTTATTGGCAATGGAAGTAACATCCCTATCATGCATACAATTTCATTTATGTATAATACTCCTCTCTTATTTACATTTAATAATATTCTTTGTGCCCCTCACATCACAAGAAATTGATTTGTTTTATAAATTTTTATAACCAATCATGCATCAATTGAGTTCTTTGCATCTTATTTTGAGGTTAAGGACCTAATCATGAGGGAAACACTTATTAGTGGCTAGAGCAAGGGACTATATATAAGTGGCTAACTACAAACTAAGCATCTTCTCCCATCTTCCAAATGCATCATCCATCAACCAGCAATAATCCAATAAGACCCTCCATATCTCTTTGGCGGCAATGCTAGGTCATCCAAACAAAAGAACATTAAATTTCATTGTTTCATCTTATTGTGTACCAATTTCTCAAAAGATAATTTTGAATTAATGCAATTCATATTCTTACAATAAGATACATAACTTGTCATTTGACATATCTACTTTCTAAATTTCAAAACCACTTAAGCTTATTTACATAAATATATAGGTTCCCGGTCCCATAAAATCTTTTGATCATTTTAGATATTTGTCATTTTTGTTGATTATTTTACCAAATACAAATTATTATATCCTTTGGGAAAAAATCTAATGTCAGTAATATTTTTTAACAATTCAAAACTCTTATTAAGAAATATTTTCATCTTCCAATTATTACATGATATTTTGATGGAGGGAGAGAGTATTGAAGCCTAAATCACTTTCTTTATCAACATGACATTCAACATCTTTACTCTATACCTCACACACCTTAATGCATTTCCACTATCAAAAGAAGACACTAGCCAAATTTTGGTAAACTACTATTAGTATCATGCATCAAGCTTCATTCCCACTAAAGTTTTGGATTTCACCTTGTCAAATTGATGTTTATCTCATCAATCACATGTCAAATCCTCTTCTTTAAAAAAAATTCCCTTTGAAATTATATGTCATGACAAGCCAAACTATCACAAATTGAAAGTATTTAGTTGTTTATGCTGCCCTTGACTCAAATCATACACACTATAAACTAGAATCTAAACCTTAACCTTATGATTTTTAGCTACTTTACCTCTCATCACTCTTACAAATGCTTTGACCCAATCACATTTTGTGTATATCTTTCTCTTTATTTAGTCTTTATAAAAAATATCTTTCTATTTTAATCAATGACCTTACAAGTAGGTAAAGTCGCTTTAATCACTACTCTTCTTGAATTTCTCTTTAATGAGCCCTACTTTTGCTTCCAATAATCTAAATGTTGCACTTTTAGAAACTTATCTTCTTGATACTATAATCCCTGTAGTCCTCATACAACTCTTTTTCTCTGATACTCTAAGTATCTCCACCACTTTAAGTTCCCTATCTTTGGCCTCAGATAATGCAGCCTCTCAATTATTTCCATCCACACAAGCAAGTCCTCCATCTCTACCCCTTAGTATTACTACTTGAATAAAAAAAATATCTTCAAACCAAAACATATTTTTGACCACCTTACTTTTTTTAATCTAATAAACCCTCTACTCGCTCAAGTAATGAAACACGCTTATTGGCGTGCCTCTTAATAAGATGAATTTGATGACCTTATTAATAATCAAACATGTGATTTGTTTATTACTCATAACACACGTTGTTAAAGGATTTACATAGTAAACAAAATTTGATGGGAGGTTTTCCTTTAAAGACATATTAACATTTTTCATATGGGCTAATTATGGAAGTAAACAATGTTTTCCTTCAAAGGCATCTTAAAGAAGAAGTTTACATGCAACAACCATCATGACTCATTTATCCACTCAGGTAAAGTATCGAGTTATGATAACTATAGTTGTTGATATTAATTGGCTTCAAATTTGTTCTATAAGGTTCATTTTTCTGATCTATTTCACCCATGATTTATTGTGATAATGTTGGAGCTATATACTTACATCAAAATCATGTGTTCCATAATTGTCTGATGCATATCAAGGTCAATTTTCACTTTGATCTGAAGTTCAAAACAAACAACTTCATATAGCTTATGATCTTTCTACCAATTAGTTACTCAATTCCATTACTAAACTTCCTAGTTAGCAGCAACATCATATTTAATGTCTCAATATTTACATATCAAATTTAATGTCTCAAGATTGACATTGTTGATACATCGCCTAGCGTGCGAGGAAATATCAGAAATTTAACTTCAATATATACGTCTATCATACCTCATCATTTAATGTATCATAATTTAATTATTTACTTGATTATAACTTGATTTTTGTACTAAATATAAACTTTAAAAAATTGTTCTTACTCTTATATGTCATATGTATGTATGACTGTTGAATCATGAATAAAATTAACTTCATTTACCATTTAATAAAAAAATTTAGCTCTTCGCCTCGTGCATTGCGTATGATAATAGACTTCTTCTAAACAATATTCTTTGTGTTATTAAAACCATGACAAAACATTTCAATCAAGAGGCCCCTGACCGCGAGACTATAGTAGCCTATGAGAAGAGAGATAGTATCCAAATATCGAAAAGGACCATCGTATGTTTGAAGAATTGGGAAATAACAAGTAGTGCCCACAGGCACCAATTCGCCCATGTCCATATATAGTGGAAAAAGGGTCATTATCAATCCCCACAACATCCAGTTCCTCATTTACATTCCCATGGATTCGCATCTAAATACTATCAGCTTCTATTCTATATTCTCAAAATGATGATGATAGCTATAGAGACTAGAGAGGCCGTGAGTATTTGTTCAACTTTAGTTGAATATTAACCTAAAACTTGTTCATTATTTTCATTATCCTCTTTATGTTTCTTTCTTCTGTTATTTCCCCATTCCTAATGCACTTACTTGCACATTTCGTTAATTTTTAGAAGCTCAGATCAGCTATCACCTTGTAGACTAGAGGCCAATACCATTGAAAACATTCGTCTCATGTAGCTAGCAGCATGTCGTTATTGAGCTGGTGTTTATGTACTAATTTTGACTACTTATTTCATACAAACAATAATCTCTGAAAACCTATTTGGTGTCATAATCATGTTACTAAGAACTTCTCCTTTAACTAAAAAGACCAAGATTTATAAATTATAAAATACAAAATACAAAATCTTTTAGATCTCTTAAATCACGGATTATGAACTAAAATGAAAGGATACATTAAAATGGGAAATGGGTTCCCATTTTAACCCTTAATCCAGGCACTTCCCTAGCTTTGCCCGTGTGAGTCCTCATTAAGTCATTCTCCACCAACCGTTAATCTAGAAAAGTGTCCTTTTGTGTTACATGCTACGTTTCCTGCTTCATTTATCCTCTCATTCAGTTACAGCTTCGATGTTATTCCTCCTCTGAGCTCTTGCATGTTTCATGCCAGGGCCTTCCACTTGATTGCCAAAAGCATAGAGTAGCTCTTTTCGGCTACTTATATGTTAAGACCACCAAAACGTTAGATAAACTGAAAGGCTTTTCAATTTCTAATTTGATATGTAAATTATTGTGCCACTCAGCTGAAGAAAATTAAGATCATATCTTCTCATCTTGTAGCTTCCACTGCTCATAATTAGCCTCAATTCATAACATAGGTTGAGAAAGTTAGCTTTGTACATCAAGATGATCGATTGGTATTCAAGCTTGTCATTAATTGTGATGTGTCTACTCTTTGGGAGAACAAAAGAATATGAGGTATTTCCAAAACATTTCACCTAAAGCATTTACTCAAAACTCTTTGAGATGGATCAGAGAACTGATTCTTGTCCGGGACATAAGGAGAAAAATAAGTAACATTCTCCCTAGCAATTGGAACTCTTTGAGATGGATCAGAGAACTGATTCTTGTCCAAGACATTAGGAGAAAAATAAGTAGCATTCTTCCTGACAATTGGAATGTACAGGACTAGCTTATAATTTATCTAAATAGCACCAATTCGCCCTTTAAGATTGTACTCTTGTTTTTAATGAGCCTTTTTTGTAAAGGATAGCCTCAGGCACCTTGGTTGTACTAGATAACATCTTTCCCTTTAATTCATTTCTTTTTCTTTCAACAAAAAAGACCACCAAAACGAAGAAATAACATGTGGGAATTTTTATACGGGATTTAACAATTGTTGATAGGTTAAAAAGAAATCCAACCCATAACTAAAGAGGAGCCCAAGATGGTTGCAAGGATTATCATAACAATTCCTAATTATTATGAATACACAAAGTGTGGGTTGGGTTTAAGAAGAAAAAAGGGAAGCATTTTGGCTGGTCTTTTATGTGAGTGATGCCAACGAAGCCAACAATTGGAGCACGTAAGCGAGAGAGGATTTCTAACAAGAAAAATGAAATCCTAGTAGCCTCCACCTCGTGAAATCGCACAACCATCCCAAAAACTATACCAAAAACACCAAACTCAATCGCCAGATCCAAGGTGTTTTAAGGCAGCCACAAACTCCGATCAACTCATGATCCACAAAAAACACAACCGTTCTCCAACCAAGAACTCAAGTTGTAACATACCACTCTAAAAGAGTATATTCTCGAGCATATTAAAAAATATTTGGGGCTATACTCTATTGAAAATATATGTTAGAAAACAATTCAAAAGATTTTTCCACTTTACATATAGAATCATATAATACGGAGGCATTTTAATCAACAAATTGACAAAGTTCGACCTTACTTTTTAAAAAATACCTTCCATATTATTACAATTTGCGGAATATTCAAAAGATATAAAGAAAATATGATATTAACAGTATAATGTGACAATGATATTCGTAATGCAAAATAACTAGAGGCATCTGCAGATACAACTGATCCCGACCACTAACTCACGTCCAAATGCAGAGGTTATACTCCAACTAAGTTAGCTAGATCTCTTCTGGACCTGAAAAATAACATGGCAATTTTGATGAGTTTGCAAACTCAGTGAGTGAACTATCATCGATGTATTAACTTAAGTCAAATCATAAAAACAAGTATATCATAATATCCAGTATTGAATTCCACATCACATTTTATCATACTTTAATAGGTACGCTATGTAAGCTAGCGTTGCATATCTCAACACATACTCATTTACTTCAACTATATTTCACTATTTCAAAACAATTCAATAATTCATTTTAATTCAATCATATGATACATATAGTGATGTATATGCAAATGCACATGTGTTTCCATTCTCATTTTTGTTTTGTTGTGACCAAGTGCCTATCAACCCAATTTACTGTCCCGTATTCGTTGTGGATACCAAGCTCATTTCTGACCCATACCCATTGTAGATACCGAGTCCATGTTATTTGAGCCTGAGGCTCTTTTTCACAATCCTGAGCTTAAAACTCTTTTCCCACATTGGTCACTCTGGTCACAACTCCTTTATCTGATCATGCATTTCAATGTGATGAGATGCATCATTTTGTATGCCATGCTTTCAGTTTATATACTCATGTTGTATATTAAGCTCCTCGGATCTATGTCTGGAACTTATCAATCAATTGTACACACATTTCAAATTAAACATTCATTTCACACAAAAGCACGTATAATTGAGTTTACAAATCTAAGTTAACTCACAGTACGCTCCAGAAAAGCTATTGCCTTGATGTTCCAGCAATGTTTGGATGTTGACGATTACCTTGCGCATCTATCGTCATGCAATACATACATAGTTCACAAATCATTAATTTGTTTGATCATATGAATATACAGTCATGCATATGTATATGTGTCATGTTTCAATGCATGCTTAATTCACTTTCTAGGTATGTATTCTTATACAAATATCTTGACCATTTAAACATTTATAGCTTGTATACAATTAGTTTGATATCAGGTTTATACCTTAAGTAAGCTTGATTTACTCCAACTTCATCAATCATATATTCACCAAACTTTTCTAACAATATACGTTCATAATTACCTCATGTTCTTCAATGCTCATTCATTCATGCCTAATACAAATTACTCATATCCTTAAGATCATGTTTGCGTTCATAAGAACACCTTTATTCCTTCATTACATTATAATTTCCAGATTTGGTTAAATTGACATCAAAAAAGTCCATTCTTTAAGTCATGACATTAATCAACAACCTAAAATTATCAAACTCTTAACCAATTAATCAAGTAACAATCTAGGTTCATTCCAAGCCTTAATTAAGTCCAAATACACCAATTTGGCATAACTTTTCCTCAGCTGGTTCAACATGTTCACAAAGCTGAAATTATCATTACAAAACTAGGCCCACGATTGTGGGGAACCTTGCCACGATCGTGACAGAAGCTAGTGCAATAGATCACGGTCATAGGATGAGTGCCACAATCGTGCACTATCTTTCTTCCTCAATTCTCTACGAATTTCATATACTTAGAAACATCACTAACACTTGAATTTTTCCAAAATTCGTGTCCTATAAAGCTACTTCACTTCATGCTAGTCTAGCTTCCATATTGGTTACATTAAATCTCATAAAAATCTACTCATTTGTTTCATTACCATTCACTTTATACCATCATACATGTAGTCATAATTTTTCCAGATTTGAAAGCACCTTAATAACACCTATCTTTAGCATGAATTCATCATCATTTATACCTCAAATCCCAACCTAATCATCCATATAACAGCCTATAAACTATTGTTTTCATGCATATAAAAACAAAACCAAAAAGTAACCAATTCATCCATCATTTTCCAACACAACTTCATCATCAACATTACCCTCAATTCATCTAAATTCAGTCATCATAAAATTCTACTAACATGCCACAAAGATCAGTATTTCACTTACTTGTTTAGCTCAAATTCCACCTCAACGTATCAAGCCTGCTTTGCCTCACATGTATGCAAGATCATCTCAAGATCAATGAGGAAGTAAGACGAGTTTCAGTAGAGACAAGAAGAAGACAGCAGGATATAACTATCTTTCTAAAGAAATTGACAAAAGTTTTGAGGTGATAATGGACAAAATTAGGACAGAAACACAAGATGTGGTTGAAATGTGAATTTCGGCAGTGAAGGAGAGGGAAAGAGTACAGCAAAAACATTGCAATGGAGCTGGATATGTTGGTCACATGGTGTAGGTATAAGGTTAGTGTTAGGACACTTGTCAAGAAAACAAGCAAGATATATGTCTACCCTTTAGACTGCCATATGTTACTTAGTTCCTAGGCCATTTGTCACTCAAATCCCTAAGCCATTTGTCACTCAATTCTAATGCCACATGTCACTTATTTTTATAGGCTTAGTCATCCTAAATTTTCACATGTCAACTTGTCTTGTCATTTGAAAATTTTCTTAGTCTAAATGTACATTTTAATTTATCAATCTCCCAATTGTAACAATTAACTTAAAATTACTAATTGCAATCCATCAATTTTTTTATTGGTAAATCAAAGTATAAGATATTAGAAATGCACAATCATATCACAATTATTTAGAAACTTTCATACCCCAAAATATGACAATTGAGTGCAATTTTTCTAAATCAACATCATGTGTGTATGTGTTCATGTTATGCATGTGAATGAAAACATGAAATCATATCTCAAATGTACTAATTCATTCTAATATGATGCAATTCATGTGACTAAAACTTTAATCCCTGAGTAGGTTTGGAAACCGGCTATTACACAAGCCCCACAACAACACCCATTCAGTTTCTTTACGTTTTGGGTTTAGGTTATTCAAAAGTCTCGAAAACTCAATCTTGAATAATCGTATGCTTATGGTTGGGTATTGTTGTTTTCCAAATAACAAAAACACATCCAAAATCGCAATCACAAGCAGACAACCAAATCATAAATATTTGCCAATAAATTTTATTTTATTTTAAAAATATTTGAATTATTTAATCAAATTTATTTGAAATTATATATTTTGAAGATATTTTTAATTAAATTAAATTTATTGATAATTATTTATTTTATTTAATTTAATTTAATTATAAAAATAAAATAAAATAATTCATAATTTTATTAATAAATAATTTAAATTAATTAAATATAATATTAAATTAAATTATTCATAATTCTTATTAATAATTAATATATCAAATAATTAAATAATATTTATTTAGTTGATACTAAACTAGATTATGGAAAAAAAACTTTTTGTGGGAAAATTGGAAGAAATCAAAACAAAAAACAGAAACCAAAAACCCAAACAAATAGTTTTTTTCTCTAAATTTGAAAACAAAAACATAAAGCCAAAAACAGAAACGAACAAGCCCTTAGTTAATTAATCATAAGCCCTTTTGTGTTTTACCAATTGAAATTAAGAAATCAAATTTTAGTTCTCTTGAGATTCGACCTAGTTCTACGACTATTACAAAAAGTCTAGTGAATCAAAATTAATTTTGAGGGCTTCGATAACTTGATCAATATGAAACAATTATACCTCGATTAAATTTATGGAGAAGGAAAGTAGATTTCAGGTAGTATATAAAACAAAATTTAGTAAGAGTGGAAAAAAAAGCTCTTCCAACAAAACCCACTCTTAATAAATATAACAGTTTGGAACATTGGGAGACTAAATAATCCCTATAAAAAATAAGTGTTAGTAGAACTCTTATCTGACAATAAGTTTGTGTTAAGTCAAAATGACTTTACGATTAATAATTTTAATGACAAACAAAAAGCAGACGAAAGCTATTTGAAAAGCAGACGGAAGCAAAAGCAGACGGAAGCGAAAAACAGACAAAAGAAAGCAGACGGAAGCATCAGTCTGAGTTAGTTACAGAACTC
>JAOSBL010000003.1:17080727-17095333 GCA_027568915.1 Erythroxylum roraimae | reverse complement strand
CATTAACCCTCATCGCACTGTACTCTTCGTTAGGCATTTATTCATGTGTCTTGTTATGGTTGATAATCATTCTTGGCATTGTAAATCTATTTCTACATTTCGCAGTGTATATTAATAATATATAGCATTGAGGTTAACATGTAGCCGCGTAGGTATTTGTTAGATTGGAGTTATAATTTCATTAATTTTTTAAGGGTATTTTTGTCATTAAATTAGAGTTTGAAAGGCAAGCCATATCATTCCATCTCTGACCCCAAATTTGGGAGATCACAAAATATTAAATTTTGGATGGCAAAAGATGGCTTCCAAAGCCATCAATTGTCTATTGCCATTCCATCCTGTTTCAAAATAGACTATCAAACAATGGCCTGAGTCATTTGGGTCATTCCATTCCATCCCTCCACCCACATCCAAACATACCCTTAGTATTCTTGTAATGGTGTATATAATCCTCCTTTCGTACTTTTGATACGATTTAATGAAGTTTATTTTCAAAAAAATAAAAAACTTTCTGTTCTACTCAAACCTAAATGTACATGTTGGAGTTGCGTTTGGTTTGATCAAATAATGAATTCAAATAGCTAAGACAAATTGGAGTGGCAGAAAGATGGAGGAATAGAAGGCAAAACCATCTATAACTAAAAGTTTGAAGAGGCCGTTAAGAATATCCGAGTCATTCACCAAAAGCTTTGGCGTAATCTCTTCATAAAGAAATAGTTATCATTATAATTCTTAGTTGAGACTCAGGTAAGTTGAAGTTGTGAGAAAAAGCAGGAAGCTCCACTCTGCTCTCTACAACCCTAAGCAAGAAGTGGAACAGTGTCGTCGAAGGCAGATGTTACTGAGAGTTGGACTTTAAGCTACATCCAAATCCACAAATGGACCGTGTAGGTCTCTTCTTTTTCTCATAAAAGGCACAGCTGTGCTGCAGATGAACAAAATCGAGATTAACACTAACTCACTCTCATAACAATGAAAGAAAAAAAAAAGAGTAACGAAATATGAAGTTACTTCAGAATTCCATGTCTGAAACTCCCAACAAAAATGAACCTCGTTCAGCAGAACCAAGCATGGGCATATATTCTGATCCCCTCACATGGACACTAAAGCAAGCTGTAACAACAGTTTAATTGAGAAAAGTATGGCTAATTGGTTTATTGCATCAATATTTTCATGCATAAATGCATATTAAAAGAACACGAAATTAACATCAGACGCACAACATATTCAGAAGATCATCTCTCCCCCTTTAACATGCTTCATTACAACTAATACGAAGTCTCCTTTTCCACTTTTTCATCTGCTTCTTGTTTCCTACTTCATGTTTTGATGTATCAATTAAACGCAATCATTACAATGCCCTTTTGTATCAAAGAACTTAACTAATTATGTTACAATGCATGAAAATGTCAGTGAGCTACAGTTAGTCTAACCATGTCAAGCAGTAAAAAAGAGCACAACAAATTATTTTAATAACTTAACGCACAAAAAAGCCAAGAAGTTACCATTCTCTATTTTCATCACACTTTGGAGCATCGTTTCCATCTTTGTTTTCATGTCAGAACCATCATCCATATGTGGGACAATAAGGGTCAGCTCCCTGTAGATATCACGAACAAACCTGCATATCTTTTGTGCAAAATCAAGCTCCCCATCTGATATTCTACCAATTGCCATCCTCATCAGTTCTCCAGTCACATCTGCAAGCTGTACAAATGGACTAAGCACATCCCCTTTAACACATCTGCGAATCACCCATTCCGCCACCCCAAAAATAAATAAAAAGGACAAAGTTTTCACATAAGCTCTATAGGAATTCTTTACACTTTTGGTTTCCTTGTAATGCAAGGAACTGTCGTTCACAGACTACTGAGCATGCTGGCATCTATTGATCTCCATTATTATCACGCACTAGCTACATTTACAGATTCCAAACACTATGATTCTATCACAAACTTTAGTAGCTGTGATATAAATGTATGCACACCAAGTAATGTGATGATGTTCCCCACATTTATATTTTGCACGGGAAAAAGAGCTATGAGTTGGTATTTAGGCAATTACCCCCAGTATAATTCAGGCAACCGTGACATATAGGTATTCACAATATGATTACAATGTTATATTCCATAGTTACTTGCAACAGCAAGTTGTCTAAGTCAGTATTAGTCAGGCAGTTACCCCCAGTATATAGTCAAGGATATTTATTTGCAACGGCTGACGAGATGGATCACTGAGTGGTTGGATTGTAGCATTTATCTCATCCAAATGCAAAAGACTCCCAGTCCTGCAGAATTTACAGAATGTAGCAGCTTCAATGTATTCTTGCACCTGCAAAAATACAAACTTTATATCAACAATGTTCATATACCCGGAGGCATTAAAACTAAAGAAGATATGATGCCACACCCCTGGAGAGTATGCCCGTCTTAGCTTCCAAAAATCAGTACCCTGCAGTTCTTTCACTAATCGGGACATATGCTGATCCGTAACAGCTGCCAAATCCTTTTCTGCCTTGTCAAGAACTTCCTCCCTATTATACTTGCTCATTCTGGAAATGACAACGCAATATTTCAGTAACTATTGGAAAGATCAGGAAGGTAACTCTTAAAAAGAAGCCCTACATGTATCATGCAGAACTAAATGGATCATCCACAAAACAAAAATGTAATGTTGTGCTAAAATCCAACTAAAACTTCTTATAAGTACAAGAAGCTGAGAAAGGTCTAAAAAAATGCAGCCTATAACAACATTATAGGGATAAAATGAACCATAAAGTAAAAATATATTTCAACCGTAATAGTTACCTATGGACTTGAAATATAACTTTTTTGCTGTTCATGGTAATATCGCGACTTGCTTTTACCACTCGCTCTCGTTTCTCATTCTGCATACATAGACAAGATGCTTACAAAGGGCACTCAACACTATTAATAAATAAAACAAAAATCATGCCGAAAGCTGACACAATAGTGTGCGAATCAGTGAGAGAAGCCAATGTTTGCAAAGCATCTTACACAGTAAGAAATTTGAAAACAAAAAATACAATGAAGATGGCATCTAACAGAAACAAGGTATGGTGTCCACTTCACTGCATTGTTATCACAAATCCATTCATCATCTGCCACCATTCTTCTTGATTACCTAGCCCTTATTTGCTCTTGCAACTTATAAGTCAACTCAACATCACATGGCAAGTTGTTGCACAATCCAATCCCGAATTGTATCTTCTGGATCAACATCATGGTCACTGATACGTATTTGAAAATATAGCTAACGTATAGACATATAAGTTCATCATCACATGATGAGGGTGATTGGTGAAGTGATTCACTTTATCGTGCAACTCAGTACAGTCCATGACCTCAAGGATAATCAAGAATTCTTGGCCTTAAAAATCTGAATCAATTCAAATCATGATGACATCTCTCTCTTCCACAAATAAATGCAGCTTCATCATCATTCATGTGACTGCAGAAAACACTTAGAGATAATCATTTAAGCGAACTTCCAATGATGAGGAGACTTGCATACTGGAAAAGTAAAATACGGCGTATTATCTCTCCAGTCTTGATAACCTAAGTAAAAATCTGTACTTCAAAATCCCTAACTTAAAAGCTTAGCTTAATCCTTTTGCCAAAGTCACCTGTTTCTTCCTTTTCTTTTATGGGTTTCAGAAGTTCCACTTCTCAAGCTCAAGCAATCACCTTTAAGTTGCCTAAAACAATCCTTAAAACTCTCTAAACCAAAATACAGAACGAAATCACCCAATACCGTAAATAGTTAAAGAGGCAAACCATAAATAGTGTAAGGAACCAAAAGATGAGTTCATACAAGCTCATTAAGATAATCAGCGTAATTGGAGAAGGCGTCCTTCATGGAAGGCTCGATGCTCATTGTCCTCGCCCTCTTCGCCAAGCAATGCAGTGCACTCCCTGCAACTGACCTTTCGATTCTTGTGAGTGAAACTTAAAGATACAGTCCCCGTAGACAGACAGATAGAGAGAAGAGAGAAATCAATTTACAGTGATGAAGGCGGTGGCTTTTGGGATTGGAAGCCATGAGAGAAAGGGAGAGCCTTTGAAGCGTGTATGCGCAGTAGAACATCAAACATCAATCGGATTTCCCACTGACAGACACCTGTCCTTGGGATCAGATCGTCTTTTAGATTACCAGTTACTTTCGATTAAATCTTATTTATATACATTTACATACATAAATATATTATATGATATCTACTTAAATATATAAATACATCGATAAGAGTAAATAGCACAGAGATAAATCATAAAATACCCTAAAATTAAGTTTAGTTTGAAGTTTATTAATGGAATAAAATAGCATGTAATATTATTTCATTATTTAAGAGAAGCCTTTATAATAAAATAGAATAGAAGAAGAGGGTTTTATATAATTTCTTGATTTATTCTCAACAGTAAAAATAAGAAATCTCCAATTTAGAAGGTTTAAGATGAAATATAAAATGATAAACAATTTTGTAATATATTATATTATAAACTATTCATCTAAATAACATTTTAGTATATTATATCATAAACCCTTCCTTTACTTTCGAACAGTAACATTTTAATATTATATTTATTTACATCTTATTTTATTATAAACTATTTCATTTTATTATATTCCGTTAAAAATGTTACTGTAAAGTAAACATAACCTAACCGGAAAGGGTGCTCAAATCCCTGTCCTCCTATTCAGGGTTTTCTCCGTTATCGTCAGAGTCGTACGCCCATTTGGAAATTGGAGTTGGTATTTGGGCTTTCGACCTTTTTGTGGACTTCCAAGATATGGGTTTAAAAGGACAGAGCTAGAGTGGTCTGGCGTTAGATATCAACTTAAAAGTAACATGTGCCAATTGCCATCTTGTAGAAAGTTGGTGTCTTTCCCAGATGGAAGAGTCAAATACAGTAGGATTTAGATTTTACAAGTCTGAAAGGAAAGCCCGTTGTTTTTTATTTGTGTTTTCATGGCTAAAGACCAGACCTTTTTTATTCAGACACCTATCAGTTGATGTGGTTGTTCACGTAACTAGAAATAAAGAGACACACAAAGGAGGCAGAGATTGAAAGAAGAAACAATGGTGACGTTATTGGTGGCCACCACTAGCGATCCCGCCTCCATCAACCCCGCATCCTCGCTTTTGGCCATGCCCGGTTGGATCCTCGATAGGCAATCCCTTCCGGTCAGCCTCCAACTTTGGTTGTTCCAATTGTATCTGAAACTTGCATGGGTTATATGTGATCCTAAATCGAGATGAACTTTTGTTATTACTGTAGGAAATGAGAAGCTACAGAAACCAACAAGTAAGGCTATTGCAACACGACAAGAGCATTGTTGAAGAAGACGACTTGGACCTCCGTTGGGAGGACGCCACCGGTGAGGCGGTGGAGGAGGTCATCTTCTTCAGCAAGCATACCGCCGTCTCGAATCGTCCAGCTCTTACCATTCATCCAATTGGTACTTCTTTAGTTGAATTGAGTGGTGTTGTTGTTAGTTATTTATTTATTTATTTCACCATCGGAAAGCGTAAATATTCACATAAGTTGCTTGCCGCATGCACATTTTAGGATCCAAGTTCTAGTAGATGGAGAGCTACTTCTGCTTTCGATGTTTTAATCATATGTATGTGGTTTGGTCTGAACGTAGGAGTTCCTCATTTACGGGGAGAGGATGTTCCGCCACAGGGCGGCAAGCCAGGATGGGCAGCGCCACCTGATCCCAGGATGGGGCCGTGGCTCAGGCTTTTGAAAACGATTGCTCAATCCCACAATTTAGTTCCCGAATTTGAGGTCTTGCTTCTTATAATCTAAGGATTGAATCATAAAACTGAACACACAGACACACTTTCACATGCTCCATGTGATTTGTCTTTGTAGATAACCTTGGAGGCCACTCATCATGGACCAGTGACCTGCAAGCCAACTATGTTCATAGAAATTGGTAAGTGCTGTCCCATTTTCATTACTCCTCGTTTTGAAAAAGTTAGATGTTGCATTTGCATAGCATTTCTGTAGTTATGAAGATCCTATAACTTGTGGGATATTCAGTTTGGATTTTGGCTAATTGCTTGCATGGTTATATACTTGTTGATGTTTTATAATGAAACTATGCTGGTTGATTAACCAAGGACAACATCCACAAACTAAGAAAGGAAAAAGGAAACTCAACAATATGTCTACTAAGAAAAAAAACGATCTTCTGTAAAGTTCTGCAAACTAAATCAATTGGTTCTACATTTTGTTGTTTTCTTTTGGGTGGACCTAGGTAGCACGGAAGAGTACTGGAAGAGACGGGATGCTGCTCAAGTCATTGCTCAAGTTGAGTAAACAATTACGAATTATGTTCCTATTGCTTTGATTTGGATTATCATCAGGTTTATTGGAAGAAGTACTGTTACATCTTTTGTTTTCCTTTCATTCTAATTTATTAATTCATGAATAACTCCATTAGATGTCATTGTGGCAATTCACATATCCTGAATGTCTTTCTTATGCAATCAAGTTTTACACGCGTATGTTTATCAATTAGAAACACCAAATTTCTTTTCATAAAAAATTAATAATGCTGTCTTGCAATGCAATTATATTACATGTCGAAATCATTTGAATGGTGCTATTAGGTTGCAAGATGTGAAGCTCTTATCTATTAATTGGTTTCTTTGTGATTGAAGTTAGTTTGGGAAGGACTTGGGCTTGGAGGTGGTGCTGCTGTAGGAAATTGGAGCAGGTAATGCAATGTATTTGAGAACCTAACTAATAAATCTTTCTTGTTTAATTTCATAGTCTTGAAACTATATTTTGTTATCGTATGCCAAGTGTTGGTAGACCAAGACGTTGTCTTATCAAAAATTCTATGATATGCTTTTGCATTTTGACATGATAAATAATAGATGCTGTGAGTTTACAGTGAACGTTCAACTGCCAGACCTTCTCTCCTCCTCTCTTCTCCTTCTCCTTGTGAATGTATTCATCAGCAGTGTGCATAAACTGATATTGATGCAAATAGTTACCAGCAGATGTATTGTCTGATATTGGACATCAGTCTATCAGAACCCTCAGTTTCCTTATAATGCTATCGTAACCTTGATTTGTCATTTGCTGGAATTTAGTGAAAACGACAAGAAAAAAGTCCTTTTTGGCATAGGTGGTGGACATTATGCACCTCGGCACATGGATATAGTTGTGTAAGTTATTATAATCTTTTGGCTTCTTTCGAATTTATCTTGAAATTGCTAGTTAAATTTTGAATCTCAACTTGCAAAATTTTGCAGTTTCTTTCCCTACTCTGCAGTGTTGATATGCTAAAATTTGGTCTGCTTGAGTGAAACCTTATTTCTTTGAAGTCTCAACACAACTGCAATATTTCTCTTGATATGTATATTTCGAATTCTTTTAAATCGAACTTTGTCTTGAACATATCGTATTCTCCTCATTCAGTTCATTGAGAAAATTGAGTTGGCACTTCATCATGTGTCTTCAGTTTCTCATTCCTTCTTTTCTGAGCTTTATTTTGCAGAGCGTCATTTGTCAAGAATTTGTAGGTCTACAATGAAGGAACGATCAACCTTGTTTTCTTATTCCTGATTAAGAAATTCTTAGGAGTCATGCAGCTTCTTCTAACTGCATTGTGAACTGTTTTACTATACGTATAGGAAAGATGGTGTATGGGTAGCACACCTACTTTCAGGGTACTCCTTACCCATGGAAGATCCAAGTCAGAAACCAAATGCAAAAGATATAGCTGGGACATGGAGAGAGGCGATTAAAGCTGCATATGAGGCTACTAGAATAGCATTCCCTGGTGCAGAAATTTTGGCTCATCTTGATCACAAGTAAGTTCAATGGCAATATCCCTTTTAGAAACTCCATAGGAGTAGTGACATGATCAATGAAGTTATATGTGGAGCTACCTTAGGCTTATAATCAGCATTTGAGAATTTTACTCGTCTTTGTTTTAGCTTTTAAAACTTAGACCAAATACAATCTTAACTTCTACTAGTTCCTATTAGAGAAAATGAGTGAGTAATCTCGTACATTCTTTACCTTTGTTCTAACACCTGGAAATAAGTTTTAGCACTTCTTATTATTGCTTAACTACCTTGACGTTGATTACTACTTGCAGGAGTTTTAAGGGCTGGCAGAAAAATGCAATCACAGGGTTTCTTGGAGAGTTAAACATCAAAATTGCGAAGCCTAATGATTTTTATTGATTGTATGGTTCGAACTACCGGTTTGGTATTATGTGGATATCAAGATCTACAAATTTAGGTTAAAGTCAAGAATTCATAAGTATAAATCTATTTATAGACTTTAATATGAGCTGTGATAAGTCTAGCAATGGGTAGTGATGTATGTGCAGACCTATAGTATTCCTCGGGCGAATTGCTTATTGACTTGGCGAGCATTAATGTGAAATAGCATCAGAAGATGTTCTGACATAGTCACTCTGATACTAAAACTAATTTTCAGGAGAGAAAACTAGAAGGAAAATAGATTCGCGTTGTTTTTCCTCACTTTACTCCCTTCATTCGTTTTCCTTAATTACATTGGTTGTGTGGCGATCTTGAGTTTCAAACAACTCCCAAATTTGTATATATCTGGGTGGCCTTGTGACGGAGACATAGTAAGGGAAATTACTTGCAGCAGGAGGTGATGCAAGTCAGGAGGAACTCAGGCTGTGGGTCTGTCCGATACCAATTGATGGGTTGTCAGGAAGCCTACGATGGGCTCCTAACTTCCAACAAAGGGCCTTATATGCCTGGAGATCCTCCGAAAACTTACCAAACTTTCCATTCTAACTTGGGAGAGTTCTTGAAATGACAACAAGGTTCGAGGTTGAGAGCTATGTAGGTAAAATTGGGGTGGGTAGTCACAAATTTCCTCACTCATTTATACGTGGATAGTTGTTGTAGGCCTTGTAAGAGAATCAATCCCAAAAGCTAGCTCGAAGGTGGGAGAGTTTATAAGCCTATAAATCTCACATCAGTTTCTTTTATTATCGATGTGGGCTAATTAGACCATAATATTTCACCACATTTTGCAGCCCAGGTACCGGTGGGTTGGCTGTGTACTAGACCTTTTTTAGCCCTAGGTGAACACTGCAATGTCGGCGTCACCACTCACATACTCACGGGTTAGTTGTGCGCTAGACCTTTTCTAGTCCCGGGCGAACACTGCAATGTCGGCGTCACCACTCGTAAGCGTGGCATGAGGACTTGAAGGAGTGGTGTTGGCTCTGATACTAATTGTTACAGGTCTTATAAGAGAACCACCTCCAAAAACTGGCTTGAAGGGTGGAAGAGCTTATAAGGCTATAAACTCTACATAATTTTTTTTTATTACCGATGTGGAACAATTAGACCATAACAATAGTGGGTACCCTTTTTCATTCAAGAGGACTTCAAGTGTGGAACGAGACTCCTGTCGAACCATATTTATCACCAAATTCTAAAGAGACGAGTATGTCATGGAGTCAGCTCTACCCTCACTCTTGGTGCCTCATTTCTTCCTTTCAAGCATTGAACCAACCGCAGACTGTTTAGGTATATGTATTAAATTTGGACTTTGGGTAAGCTTTTAGGTTTGTATAGCTTGAATGTCAGACCTATAATGAGTTTGAACATGCCTCCGAAGGAGACCCATGGATGGAGGACTTGTTTCTTATTACTTTCTTTGTTGAAGGGGTGCAATAGAGAATTTAAGGTACTTTCATGGATTTTGATAATCCACTTCCTCTTAAGGAGGAGTAACCAGGGGAAGATCTCTTGTCAGAGATTGGTGCATCAATATGCTCGTTGGTTTCTCGCCCAAAAAGTTTTGAATTTTTTGTACTTATTTCATGTGGGCTTTGCAAGGATGGACCTGTGCAAGCTTGTTTTGACGACCCATAATAAGGATGATGCAATAAAAAGGAGGGAGATGACAAAGTCGTCAGGTACTCAGCTAATAAAAAAGGAGACTATTGCTAACGTTGCAGTCCATATCGACCTAGGCTCTAAAACTCAGCTAATAAAAAAGGAGACTATTGCTAACCTTGCAGTCCATATCGACCTAGGCTCTAAAAAAGCAAAGAAAATGCGTAAATCCCTGCAGATCTCCACTAAATGCCAATGCGACAACTTCGAAAATGAGGGGCTTTACTATGAAGCAATCTTATGAATACTATTTCGGTATTGGTATTAGATTTAATTTTAATACAGTATTGTACCAGTATTAATTAGTACCCACTAATACGGTATTATATCAATATTAATTAATGCTAGGTAACATTTTGAGTAATTTTTTAAATTTATAAAATAGTCATTAAATTTTTAAAAAATTACAAATAGTCTCTCAATATATTGTATTGTATAATTTATAATTTTACATAACATCATAATAATAAAATTTTGAAATAATAACAATCTATTAATTTTTATTAATATTACCTTTAACATATTTGACATATAAATAATGACAATTATTATAAAAAAGACCATACAAATATAAAATAAAGGACAATACAAATTATTTAAAATATTACAATTTCATTATATAATAAATAGGGTTAATTATCAAAAAAACCTCAAACTTTTGTCAATTTTTCAATTATAGCCCGAACTTTAAAAAGTAGCAATAAAATGTTCAAATTTTTAATTTTTTCTATTTTAGCCCGAACTTCAAAAAGCAGCAATAAAATGCTCAAATTTTTAATTTTTTTCAATTCTAGACCGACGTTAATGTTTCCTTTAGGCTTGCTGATGTGACTTGTCACTTGTTTCAAAAACCTTAACTATTAATATACGTCAGCCAAAATTAACACAACAAATGAATATTAGCGAAACAACGTCGTTTAATCACATAATTAAAATGATGTCATTGTTTTAAAATGACCTAAATCGGATTAAGCAGCTCCGACGACCTTACGCTTTGATTTCAGTTTTTCCCTTCATTTTCAGTTTGTTCTCTCAACGCCTTCATCCTTCTATTTTCAGATTATGCAGCCCCGACACCCTCACACTAAGGGCATCAGAAGAATGAACTAAAAGCAAAGAGCTTACTGGTGCAGTACGCTATAATGTGAGAGTAGTTTGGGGCATCAGAAGAACAAACAGAAAACAAAGAGCTAAGGACTGAGGGAGAACAACAAATAACGTCGAGTTAGAATTGAAGAAAATTGAAAGTTTAAGCATTTTGTTGTCACTTTTTAAAGTTTGGGCTAGAATTGAAAAAAAAACTAAAAATTTGAGCATTTTAATGCTACTTTTTAAATATTAGACTATAATTGAAAAGTTGACGAAAGTTTAGGTTTTTTGGGTAATTAACCGTAACAAGTAATATTCTATCAAACATCAAAATTATCCATAACTCTCTAAGTATTACAATTTACAATAAGAGTTTGTAACGAAGAAACAACCAACTAGAAATAAAACATAAAACAAAAACATTTATATTTATATTGTATATATAGAATTTAACATATACATCAAATATAAGTGAAATTAAAAGAAGAGGAAAAATAAAAACCTAAAACTTCATTTAATCGAATAGTTGCTCAAATCACATTGACCTCAATTCTCATTTGGTATAAAATCTTCATCATTGAGAGGAGTCTACATCATCATTATTCAAATTCATTACACCAAATGACATATTTTGATATGATTCGCGATTCAATATTTTGAATGTTTTCTTATAGTCCTCCATAGGGTAAATTACAAAAAAATCTTAAACTTTACTCAATTTTGCAATTATAGCTTGAACTTTAAAAAGTAGCAATTAAATATTTAAAGTTTCAACTTTTTCAAATTTAGCCCGACATAAGTATCTCCGTTAACATTGTTGATGTGGCAAGACATATAAGACAGAAACCCTAAATTATTGCACACTTAAAACTTAATTAAACTAATTAAGTAAATTAAAGAAACTACTTCGTTTAGGGTTAAAAACCAAATTTAATTAATGAATTGAGTTTGTTACCCTTTCTTCGCTATCGCACCAATCTTTATTCCTCCTATTTGTAGATTGTGTTATACTTTTCTTCCTTGTTGCACCAATCTTCACACATTGTTCTCTGTCGTATACCATTCTTTGTCGCGCACCATTCTTCACTCGTTTCGTATTACAAAATCTACCGCACCAATCTTCATTGTCGCATTACAGAAATTGCAATGTTTAGGTGTGTCTTGTTTATACTTTTGTCATGTTTTCTAATTTTTTTGTACCCAAGTTCCTTTTTTCAATTCATTATAGGAAAACCAGGAAGTGCTTCATATGTAGTTGGCTTATTAATTATGTCTGGAATATAATGCGGTTAGATAGTTATTGATTTATTCATTTGCATGTGCTTAGGTTATTTGGCTTAGCACTTAAACTTTGCAAAAATTTAAAATGTTTTCGTGAAGATTGTTTCTAATATTCTACCATGCTATAGAATTAGGATTGAGAGGATAATATTCTAACATAATCAAGTTCTAACCTTTCTTCGTTGTGCCTGTGTTTGCACCAGTTAAACTAGTAGCTACAATAAGTGTTGCAAACTGTTTGTCCCTTCTCTACCGATAATTGTAACTTTGTATCTTTTGTTGAATAAGTTGGAATAATTCTCTTTTGTAGTTGAAATGCAGGTGATGGACATATTGTAATCAAACTAGGACTAATAACTTCATATTGTGATTTGGATTTATTCGTTAATAATTAAATTGGTTGTCTATTTCTTCATTTCTTTTAGCTGATTAAGTTGAAACTTGTAAATTTAAGCTTGTTGTCAATAACATAGATTATTTTAAATGAGGTTTAAGAAGATGCATAATGTTTTATTTGCAATGAAATGAAAATTTAAGGGAAGAATTATCAAGTCTAATATTGATTTAATGCACTGTTCAAAAATTTTATTCACTATCCAGCTCTATGTCTTCCTCTAAAAATGTTGCAGTTGTTTGTTTAATCTCTTTATAAGTTGAATAAGAGCATAACTTAATGAATTTCACACAAATAAAGTATGTATTGGATATTACATTCAAGAATGTAGACTAGAATGTGATGAATGTCTATTATCATCGATAAAATTTTTTATTAAAGGTTCATTAGTTATTTATTACTTGAAATATATCAAGTTATATACCTTAAGTAAATTAGATTTAAATGACAATTTAGGATCACTCTAAATCAGTATTACAAGGTAAAAATAGAGGTTGTCCAAATTGAATAGATGAAGAACTACTTCAGATTTTGTCTGAAAATTGAAGTGTTTATATGATTTACTTCTCTTTAATGTTTCTAATTGTCCCAAATTGAGATTGCTTAGTTTTTTCTTCCTTTTTTTCTCTTGGAATATGTATCATTGTTACTTAGTCACACTTTCCCTTAGCTCATTTTATTTATTCTAAACTTATGTACGTATTTCCATTTATAACTATTTTCTTATGTATTATGATATATGTCATTGTTAAAAATGCCTAATAATTTGCAAATGCTAGTAAATTTTGCATTTCATTATAGAGGGTTATTGGAAAGACACGATAATAAATATGTTGGGGGTAAGATTAAAAGGAAGAAAGATATAGATGTGATGAACTTAGCATGCTAGTCCTAAAAGGAGTTTTTGAAGATAAAGGACATAGAGTAATATCTATGTTTTACAAATTTCCTAACAAGTTGATGAGAATCCTGAAGGAGATAATATTACATCATAATAAGGACACGTTGGCTATGCTCCAATAAATGGAAGATTTAAATTATCAAAATGTTGAAATCTACTATGACTATGGTTATGAGCATCTTGTAACAGATGGTAAAGAATCTGACTCAGATATTCATAATGAATTTGATGATAATGATGAAGGGTTATTCCAAGTTCAATTGGAGAAAGATGATGAATTCATTGTTATACAAGTTAGTGAATCTGAAGATGATTTAGTTAATGATGCATTTGATGATGAAAAATATTTTTCTGCGAGAACAAATGAGAAGAGATGTGCCAAGACTGTATATAGTGGATTTAAATGCGACAATGTTGTTAAATTTTTGTTTCTCTTCATTTAAGTTGTAGAAAAATGTCTATTTATTCATCACAAAGTATATCAATATGTATGATGGAATGAAAAAAAGGAAGGACACCAAAAATTGAAGCCCCTTCATCCAATTTTAGTAGTCGTCCAGTTTGAAGATCCACACAATCAATATCTACAGGCTCAAATACTGCATCTTCTATCTTAAGAAGAGAGAAGAGAGTGGTTAGTGAATATTCATATTTAATTTTAATTTATTTTATCATTAACTTATATAACATTATAATTCCTTTTATTTATACAGGCAGTTAGCGGATCTAGAGTGACATTTAAGGAAGTTAATGGGAATACCTATTTTAAGATAAGTTATTTAAATACATAATTACACTACTTATATGTAATTATAAGGGAGATGGTAATATTTAGCTTTTTATTTTTTATGCTACATAAATAGATGGAAGTCAATGTTGAAGTGAATCACACGTTAATACAACACTCAATAATGATATAAAGATGCACAAGGTTGAATTGTGGTAAACTTTTCGTTAAACCCCTTTTGAAAAATTCTTTTACTTAAAACAAAACTTATTCGTTTCAA
>JAOSBL010000003.1:17026708-17043208 GCA_027568915.1 Erythroxylum roraimae | reverse complement strand
CAACAACAACATTATTGGTATTAATACAGAAACCCAAGTTACAAACCAAACATCATTTTTTATACCCATTCCTATTCTCATTCCCATTCCCATTCCCATTCCCATTCCCTTCTACTATTATACCCATACCCATTCCTAAACTCGTGCTCAAACCAAACGCCCCCTAAGATTTAGAAGAAATGTGTGGCAAGGATGCCCGGAGAAAAGTCAACAGTTTCCAATACATATGACCATGTGAACGCACCTTCGATACTTTATGCCTTTCCCTGCATGTACAGGCTCTATTTAGCATATTACTTTTCACATTCTTTGGTAGGAGGAAACCTTCTTTTTTCTCCATCGTGGTATTAATCACCTTACATATGCTTAATATTCCTACTATGGTACGTGTCCAGTTTCTATGCACCATAATCTTCTTACACGCCAGTCGAAACTACTAATTGTGCAGCGTCTGTTCATCAAATTTAAGGATCTTAGTGTTATACCTTGCAAAAATGAATATAAAGATAATCAAACTGAAGTGGCATTATAAGATGATAGTTGCACTGTGTACAAGAGAGATGAATTAGGGTCACAATCTAAATTCGTTGAACCCTAAGAAGAGGCCTTCTGGTGCATGCAAGGAACAAATATTGATGGCATTACTTTCTTCAATTGCATTATAACCTTCACCTTTCAATCTTAAATTGTGGTACATTGAAGATTGATTGTTGAACCCACCATCCATTAGAAATAATAAATTCACAATTCATGCATCGTTGTACCGTAATTATTTTTTGATGTACAAGGTCTTGACTCTTTTGAATTGACTCCCAATTAATTACCTAATATTTTAGAAAATTGCAAACATCAAACTGTTTACTGAGAAACCCCAACAGTTTGGATTCACAATTTAAGTCTTTAAACATAAAATTTCTTCGACAAAATCTGAAATATTGAATGGATATACTTCTGATTAATATCTGTTCTCCAAAATTATGAAATTTTAATATTGATTCATATCAAACAATGGTATTTTAGTTTTATCAAACATGATGTATCTTTTACTTTCCAACCTTCTACATGCAGATGAAAAGTTTCAACTCTTAAACTTGATTAATGAAGCAGTAATTTCTGAGACAAGATTAAACAATAATAAAATGACGGGTGTCAATCCAAATGTTTTTGACGTGAAGAAAACACCAAAAATCCGCCAAGAACACAGCAAGGGTGAATGTTCGACACGTTTTTTTAATGTAAGATCCTTCAATAAACATATATCATGTAGGCACTCCAATTCCTTAAAAGCCCCACAAACCTTAACCCCCTCTAATCCTGCGGATTCAGGACAAGGCCGGGGAAATATAGTTTCTTGCTTTATTCCCTGTTCATGAACTTCCTCTAACCAAAGATTGAAGCTTTACGTTAAGTTTCAACTAAAACTACCTTTTTTTTTTCTTTTCATGGGCCAGTAGGGTTGCAATCTCGAGTGGCGATAGATTTTGTTCTATTGTGGTTGTAGTTACAACTCTTAATTTTGAACTTTCAAGTACTGTACCTGGTTCGTATATATTTAAGAGATGGAGCGGACGAAAGTTGGTATCATAGAGGGTGAAGAGAAGCCATATGGAAAAATAAAGTTAAGGTACATTAACATGGAGAAAGCAGAAAAATTGAGAAGTTTGATAGTTGCAAAGATAAAGATGGCTAGGCTACATTTTTGGGCTTGTAAAGTCGCAAAGTTCTTGTTTCTATTGGCTATTGCGGTGCAACTGAGAGCCCTGGGTGACGCTGTGGTGAAATGGCCAGGAGCACCTGTTCCTGTTTCTTTCCCTCCAGAAAGTAAGTGAAAATACTGTATACAAAGGGCTAATAACTCTGTTCAAGTTGAAACATATAATCTTAAGGTACGTACAAGATAAATTGCTCAAGCATTTCTCACAACCTGCAGGGATTTATGAGAATAATGGGTTTTTGGTTGTCTCGTCTAATGGAGGACTGAATCAAATGCGATCAGGAGTAAGTAGTTTGTTGATCTCTTTGGAAATTCATAGCATGCATGAAAATGTTCTTCATTCTGCAGATATGTGACATGGTCGCCGTTGCAAGATATTTAAACGTAACGCTAATAGTTCCTGAATTGGACAACACCTCATTTTGGGATGATAGAAGGTATACAAAATCTACTTTACTGTTTAATTTGGACTAATATCCAAATCATCAAGTGAATCTTGACAAGTAAAAAGACAAATAGCCGATTTGGTGATGATTAGTTTACCATGGTCTTTGCAGCCAATTTTCTGACATATTCAATGTGGATTACTTCATAAATTCCTTGAGAGATGAGGTTCGAATTCTGAAAGAATTGCCACCAGAACAGAAGCAAAGATTTGAGACAGAACCACTCTACTCAATGCCTCCTGTTAGTTGGTCCAATATGAGCTATTACTATAACGTGGTTGGTGTTCTATTTGTTATTTTCATATTAAATTCCTGTAAGGTGATGGAATTAGTTGACTTGAAATTTTTTTTAAAAATGAAAATCAAGTATTAAACACACAACTCTTGTTCCAATCTTGGATTTTCAGATTCTACCTCGAATAAAAACATATGGAGTGTTGCATCTGACCAAATCTGATGCTAGACTTGCTAATAATGGGATTCCTGAAGAGGTCCAAAGGCTACGGTGTAGAGTAAACTATGAAGCTCTGAGATTTTCTCCAACTATAGAAGCATTGGCCCAGAAGATCGTTAAAATTTTGAAGCAGAGAGGACCTTTCCTAGTTCTTCATCTTAGATATGAGATGGACATGTTAGCATTTTCTGGTTGTAACGAGGGTTGCAATGAGGAAGAAATCAAAGAGTTGACCGCAATGAGGTAACTAAAAGCTAATATGCTTTTACTATTTAGTTTGCATTGAAGGTTAATGACTAGGTAATTAATTCGATTAACAGGTATGCATACCCATGGTGGAAAGAGAAGGAAATAGACTCTGCCAAGAAAAGGCAAAAAGGGTTATGTCCCTTAACTCCTGAGGAAACAGCACTTGCATTGAGAGCATTGGACGTTGATCCAAAGATTCAAGTGTACATTGCAGCAGGAGATATCTATGGGGGAGAAAGGAGATTGGCAAGTCTGAGAAAGGCCTTTCCAAATTTGGTAACGTTCACCAAAGTTTATATTGCTAGTTTTCATGTGCCTTACTCTAATACTTGGCCTTACCAGGTTAAAAAGGAAACACTGCTGCCAGGAGCAGAGCTTGAGCCTTTCCAAAACTATTCCAATCGAATGGCGGCATTGGATTATCACGTGGCCATAGAAAGTAACATTTTTGTTCCCACTTATGGGGGAAACATGGCAAAAGTTGTTGAAGGGCATAGAAGGTGAGTCTAAACCCTATATATGTCTTATTATATTTTACCAAGTGAATTAATAATTATTTTTCTCCAGGTTCTTAGGACACAGGACAACTATACTTATAGACAGAAAGGCCCTTGTTAAATTGACGGATGCATACAGAAATGGAACACTGGACTGGGACCAATTTTCCTTGGCGGTAAAGGCAGCTCATTCTAATAGATTTGGGAGGCCAGCCACAAGAACTGAGATTCTAGGCAAACCAAAGGACGAGGACTACTTCTTTACTAATCCACAAGAGTGCCTTTCAATCCATGATATGTAACCTAGATTAGATACATGTATAAAGCATATGTTAGAACCAGAAATCTCTACTTTCCTTTACATAATGCCTTTATTTAATCAATTACGAATTTGGGAAAACACGACATGAAAACCAAGTCATATTACATGTTTTTAACAACCATGCTTCCACTCAATTACGGAAATATCAAATATATAAAGTACTTGTACCGATTTATAAAGATTCGGCGTCTACTGTTTTATCACACTCAATTCAAAACAAATATGAAGACTTGAATTAGGAAATGATGTTTCTAATTCTTGAGTAACAATTAATTGAGTAAAACAAGTGCAAGAAATGGATGGGAAAACAATATTTAATGGAGGGCGATGGTAATCTTATTGATTATTAATTATTTATGAGAATGATGTCTCATAGCATTGATGACATGAGAAAGATATGCAACTTTTGGCAATAGGGGTTAGGATTTATATTCAAAACCAAGGCTTCTTGATAATTGAATTCAAATGTTCTTATATTTATTTAGAATGGGATTCTTCCATGGAAAGTAATATGATATCTTAAGTACATGAGTCTGATTTGAGAAAATGAATCTTTAAGATTGGCCGAATAGGGAGCTTATTTTTTCCAAGTAAAACTTCAGATTGTCATCGTATCGTAGGTAAAATATGAAAATATTTAAATCCTACAATTACAAATCCTTTCTTGCTTATATATTAAACTCCCCTCGATGATTCTGTAGTAGTTTAAGCAGCAAAATCTGGCAGGCTCAGCAACTTGATGTTGCCATTGTTAAATATAAGACATAGATAAATAAACCAATATCCATGTCCATCTCATGCTTTTCTATTATACCATTTCCGCACCACGTTACGCCTCGCAGCCACTAATTAATGATGTTAACAATTACACTTCTGATGCAGAAAAAGAACCAACGTGGGGGGATTATATTTGATGCCTTACACTAGTACATCTTCGTTCCTTGATTTCTTGTTGGTGAGTCTTAGCCAACTTTCAGGGATTGTATTCACCGGATTCCGGCTAACAATCTGTATATAGATGTATAAAACTCTTTCGTGTACTAGCTAGACACACTGCATGTAAGCTTCATTTAAGTATTGCTTCCAATAAAGTATTTGTTTGCCTACCTCTTTGACGCAGTTTCAAGCTGAAGATATTCATAAACCTTAATATAAGATACTTGGAAGTGGGTGGCCATGGATCAAAATAGAAATGTTGGTTTCAGAGAGTCGGAGTTTGTTGCTACAGAGGTGAAGGAACCGCCATGCAGTGAGGTAGAGTTCAAGTTGACTGGTAGTAATGGATGGATCATCAAAGCTGAGAAGTTGAAAAATATGCTCATTGGAGTCGTCAAACCAGAGAAGTTAAAGGTCTTGATGGGGGTGAGGTCTCCAAAGATAGCGAGGTTCAAGTTGGGGTTGCTGGTCAGCACCATGGTGCTTGTTCTCTGGGCTTGCACAATACCGCTGACAACACTAGACGAGACTCCGGGGAGGAGGTCACTCAGACATCGGACCTCTTTTCTTTTGTCACAAGAAACTGAGTTCTACGTACATTTCCCTCTTTCTTTTCCATTTTTATACAAATTCACATATAGAAAGAAGAGTTGTTATGATATTTGGTTCTTTTTCTTTTCAACATTTAGCATTGTAATTCGTCTCCAGGGGTGTATAAGAACAGAGGATACTTGATGATTTCATCCAACGGAGGATTGAACCAAATGCGATCTGGTGTAAGTAGGAACAAAATGCTCCTCTGTCTGGGATCATAAATATGTAATATGCAGCCTTGGAGCAATTACTAATTCAATCTAATCATCAGATTTCTGACATGGTCACTCTTGCAAGATTTTTAAATGTCACTCTTATTGTTCCTCAAATGGATAACACTTCATTTTGGAATGATCGCAGGTAAGTCTACGTTTCGTGTTCATAAAGTTTCTACCGTGATTAAACCTCTTGAAAAGAAGAAATCTGATTCATTAGGCGTCCCCTTTTCTTGGCAGTGAGTTCCAAGACATATTTGATGTGGACTATTTCATAAAATCTTTGAGGAATGAAGTTCGGATTATCAAAGAGCTGCCTCCCCAGCAGAAGAGAAGGCTTGAGACAATTCCATTATACTCCATGCCACCTGTTAGTTGGTCTAATTTGTCCTATTACAATAACAAGGTTGGCTCTCTGACGTCCAATGAAATTTGAGTCTTTAAATACAGTGTGATGGCCAATGTTTAAATGTGCATGCGTCCACAGGTTCTTCCTCTTTTTGAGAAGTACGAGATCATTCATTTCACCAAGACTGATGCTAGACTTGCAAATAATGGTCTGCCTGAAGAGGTTCAGAAACTGCGATGTCGAGTTAATTATGAAGCCCTGAAATTCACCCCAGCAATAGAGAAGTTGGGGAAGAAGATTGTTAGACTTTTGAGAAAAAAGGGGCCCTTCTTGGTCCTTCATCTCAGATATGAAAAGGACATGCTAGCATTTTCTGGCTGCAACGAAGGCTGTAATGACAAAGAAGTGGAAGAATTAAGGATAATGAGGTAAGCCATTATACCTGATTCATTATTTTTGTCAACTTCTGTGTATGGTAACTTTTTTATTTTAGTGTAAATGTATAGATACGATTACCCTTGGTGGAAAGAAAAGGAGATAGATTCTGAGATGAAGAGAAAAGCTGGTTTGTGCCCTTTGACACCTGAGGAAACAGCCATTGCATTGAAGGCAATTGGGATTGACCCCAAAATCCAAGTTTACATTGCTGCTGGAGACATATATGGAGGTCAAAGAAGAATGTCTGTGCTTAAGGCAGCTTATCCAAATTTGGTTAGTCAAAAGAACCTCAAGATGATGATGTACATAGCATATTTTGTGCTGATGAATTGAGATTGTATGTGTTGACTCCTAACGTGGAACAGGTCAAGAAGGAAACGTTGCTACCACCTTCAGATCTTGAGCCCTTCCAAAACTATTCCAACCAGATGGCAGCCTTGGATTACCTTGTGTCACTAGAAAGTGACATTTTTGTCCCAACCTACGGAGGAAACATGGCAAAAGTTGTTGAAGGTCATAGAAGGTAAGGTATTCGAATAATCTCACATTAGGCATGCCCATACCCTGGACTTCTTTTTTATATTACACAATCTGTTTATTCGCTTCTGACACTTTTAAGTAGTTTATATGATATTCAATGTTTTCACAATTAAAAATTGTTAACCAGAATTGGGAATGTTTTTGTGCAGATACTTGGGCTACAAGTTGACAGTAAATTTAGATAGAAAGATTCTAGTCCATCTGATAGATAAATACGGAAACGGAACACTGGATTGGAACGACTTTTCTGAGTCAGTGAAGGCAGCTCATGCAAATCTCATGGGGAACCCAACTCAAAGATTGAAAATTCCATATAAACCTAAGGAAGAAGACTACTTCTACAGCAATCCTGAGGAATGTTTGTAACTGAATGATAAAAGCTTGAGTGTTAAAAAGTTGCCTCACGGTTTTCCATTCATAACTTCCATTGTAACACGTAGTCTGCAGCTGATGGTGCCCGTTTTCAGGAATACATTTGTGAACATTGCTCCGAAAGAAACAAGGGCACATAAAATAACTAAATTAACATCTCACGAAAGTGAAATCCAGCTAATACTATACAAGGGATTCTTTAATCACCATTATTGTCTAAAATTTTGATTAACTTTCTTGTGGAAGTATTAACCATTAGGTCACCTGAAAGCAGTTAGAGAATCAGTATTCTTGACACTTTTCTTAAGCATTATTCTTTTAAGAACCACATAGTAGCCTTTTGGAAATGGACACTCATCTTTTTCGGTTAGAAAGTGATGCTTTTATTCCTGCCTGTGAAGGAAACATTGTTAAGACTGTTGAGGGTCATCTAAGGTAAATCATAAATCTTGGTTATTTTTCTTTATTCGTAAGACTATGAAAGGCAGTCATCTTTTACCAGCTCGCATAGTAGGAGTCTGTAACAACCAGTTATTGTATCATTAGTTGCTGATTCCCACCAGTTTAAGGTTTCTGTACCAAATTTTAGCAGACACTTGGCAGTCGTACAAACCAAAATATGACTTGATTAACAAGTCCATTTTATTGTCTGAAATTGGGGCATCTGTAATTCACGTCAGAAACGCTTAACTACCCTTTTTGCATTACGAGTAGCGATCTCAACCATGACATGCATTAAACAATGAATTCGGTGCGAGAAGATGGTAATCACAAGGCTTCATTCTTGTATATACTATAGCATATCTATGATACAACCACAATCCCTAAGATTCCATATCCTCACTAGATATCTAATGATAAACTCCACAGAAAATCTATAAACCAATTAAACATTGCATCAAATGGATCACAAGGGAATACAGGAAACTCAGGAACAGCATATACAATACACCAACGAGGATATGGATTTTGAAGGTGAGTAAAGAAAAGAAGAAATTAGACAAGAAAACAGTGAATACTAGATAGAAGCCATCCTAATCTTGTGTCTTCAGCCGCTTCTGTGCTTGATCCAAGTCCTCTCCACTGCTCAAGTTCCTGAGATGTGCTGCTTGATTGCCTGGGGTTAGATTTTGAAGATCCTAGAGAGCAATAGAAGATTCAGAAGTTGTCATGGTGTTGTTGAACTTTACAAAAGTTTCTCCAGCAATTTAAAATTTTTGGTGAATATACCCTAGCAGTAGAAGTTCCAAAGCTCAGCCCTCTATTTGCCCGCTTTCCTAGATCAATCTGCACTGAGATTTTGGATTGCGACAAATCTACACCAGCGCTCTGAAGTGCTTGTGTCAGATTGTTCAATAACCTGGCTTATACAAAACATCAGAGTTGTTTTTAACTTATAGCTTAACTCCAAATTACAGGAAAAACTTGGAGAATATGAGGAATTAAACAAGGCAATAGCTTGATTTCTGGCTAGCTTAAAGAATTTAAAGACACATATCGGCTTCCATATAGATTGACACTTCCAAACTAATCCTACACCGAATAGGAAAAACGCACTATTCACCAAAACCAGTCAGCAGTAACCACAGCTCCTCGATACAATAAAACAAAGAGCACTGCTCAGAAAACTTCACCATTACAAAAGAATGCCCCAAACAACTTCTCTTCAAAACATTTAAGCATCATTTCTTCCAGAAACTGGAGATGTGCAAAGACCCTTATTACAGAATGCATGTGACATGAGAGTAAAAAGTATGAAGCTAAGCCACACCTTCATACAGTAGCAACCACATATGAAGCTACAACAGAACCTTTGGGAAAACTTCCATAAGGAAAGATTTGCTCACAACTAAGCAAGAAACATGAAGGCAGAAGTTGTTGCATGGAAATTGAGAAGAAAACTAAACAGAAGCCAAGTGCTCCATCTCTATCTGCATAATGCTTTCAGAGTTTGCAAATCTCAAAAGAAAATCTCACATACCCTTCAGAGTATACACTGGAGATGCTTATTGTCCCACCTTCAATTGTCAGCACCTCCTGTTGGTTCAGTGGATCATTGTTCATGGGACACTCATCTGACTGTGCATCAGAGACTGGATGATGAAGTTGATGTGGAGCAATATCAACACTTTGAATAGAAGCAGGAACTTCAGTCTGAACAGGCATGGTAACAGGCATACCCTTGTTTGCAAACTCAGGTTGCCGTTCCATTTCTTTGCATGTGGCTTCCTTGCTAGGATCAGATTCTAATGGATTTTGCATGTTTGTAAGCATGTTCGGAGATAAAGGAATGTTACTCTCATCAAATCTTCCAGGAAATGCAGATGCAGATCCTGGACCAGAGCCAGTTTTCATGGCTTGTGGATGACCACCAAAACTTTGGACACGCCAATGACTGTTTCTCTGTTACAAGAAATATAAATAAGAGACTTTTAATAGGCAAAGAACTATAACAGTGATAACTCAAATTAGAGGGAAGAAGAACCAAACCCCTCGACATAGCTGCTCCAAATGACCAGAAACATTACTTACAAAACCCATCAACCACCCATATGCACTAAAAAGAAAATAAAACATACAATAATCACCAGATATATCTGAGAAGAGAAAGGACAAACAAAAAGTACTCCAATTACACTCAATAAGCCCAAAGTTTTATCATTAACAATCTACTTTGATAACTCAAATCACAAGGTAGCAAGAGAAGAAGAGAACACCACTAGTTGTGGCATTATGTTCGTCGTCATTTCCTTTCAGAAACTTTAACATTCATTATTCCAACTTACAGCAATTCACTTTGATAAGAGCTTAAGAACATAAATGCCGCAATTTTCAGGTAAAAATCCTGGTCTACAGTACAAATTTTTTTTCTAAATTTTACATTGATTATAGATGTTCATAAAAACTTCTATGACTATGAAGATTTGAGCAACTTGCAAGTGTATGTGGTCCATTCAGAAAGCCATACCACAGTTATTTACTAATTCAAGAATCACAACCAAATTAAAGTGGTGAAGGTATCCATCAGTCGCATCCTCTAGCAAAAAGGGCTTTTAAACATCCGCAAATAGCCATTAACCCATACAAAAGGAAAGAAATTCATAAGCAAACCAATCAAACCAACTATAAGAACTATACCCAAGGCATCAACTTTGCAGGTTCAGAACCCCATCCCTGGTATGTACCCTCATATTTTTGCACCTTTTCCTGTAGATATTGGACATATTCAATCACCTACAGACAAAAGCCAATGCTCAGTCAACTAGTTTGAATCCAATTGAATATGCATTTTTGCAGTGGTTGAACACTGCATTAATGTTTTACCTCTAACAAAAATGATGCTGTGTCTCTCTTTTGATCACCATGAGGTATAAGTTCTCTCAATATCTGGAATCTGAGAAAACAGATGACATACCATCAGACTAGATCAGTTTTGTTAATCGTAAAACAAATACTGTATTCTAAACATTTCTTTATGCCAATTATTGACTTCCGTGATTTGGACTGTTTATATGGTGAAGGCCCTTGATATTCTTAACCTATAAGAATGAATGAAAATCTACAAAAGGCCTTCAGTTTGATCATTATCGATCATACACGCAAACACAGACAGAGTCTCACCTCCACATCGACAGTTGATAGACCAATCTTAAATTGGATTATCTCATCAAAATATTCACCACACTGACAAGTAAAGAATTACCATATTTGACACATGAAATATCACAATGCGAGTAAAAGAGAGTTCACAATTGAAAATCTATGTAGAGTCCTTAACGCGTACGATTTTGGTATGTCCAATAAGTATCATGTTGAAAGTTGTTTCCCTTTCTGACAAGTTACATTTAACATGTAGACTGCGATGATACACTCAATTAGCAGATGATTTTCGCAAACAAAGATACAACAAAATATTCAAAAGTTAACAAACTGACAAGCAGCTTTTCTACTATTTCTCCCCATTGATTGAAGCATATGCATAACAAAATTTGAACAACTCTAGACAAACAAAAGTAAAAGGAAGAAACCAAAGTATTTTGAGAGAAAATCAAAACATAGCATTTGCATGTGCAAAAACAACCAAGTACCGTCGGTATAATTTCACAAATATGAAATCAAACAAAGTAACAAACCTTTCATTGATCTTGCTCCTCCTTCGCTGCTCAGTGACTGAATGCTTCGATCTTATGGCATTGGCTTTATCACTATTCTTCACATCTGCTACCACACCCAAATTCCACATCAAAGAACGCTCAAGACACTTGAAACTGAAAACCCATTTGAGAACACACCATGCTAAAGCCCCACAAACATCAAAACTACAAACTTTACAATTGGGAAACAGATAAAAGATAAAAAAACAGAACTTGCCCCAAGAAACAGCAATTAAACTAGAGGTGGATCTAATACTTGAGAAAAAAAAAGAAAACCTTTATTGTTGTTAATGTTAGTGTTGTTGTTGGCCGATGTTGTTGTGATATTTGAAGATGGTCCGTCCTTTCTTGAAGCAAAATCCTCGTCCTCGTACTCATCATCTTCCTGATCCTGATTTGCTTTTCCTCTCATTATCAGATGTCTAGTTATTCCAGAACCATGCCCCCAGAATTCAGATTTAGACAAGAAAACAATCTTCGACTTGTCTACAGCGACAATTGAAGAATGAAGAGAAAGTTTATAAAGAAATTGAAAGGATAATAAAATAAAAATAAAAAATTTGGTAGAAGAATTGAGCAGAAGAAGTTGGGAGTCCTGAAGTTGTTAATTGTTATTCCCAGGAGGAAATGACATCGAACTGAAGTAGAAAATTTGGATAGCATGCGGCTTAGCTCATGTTGTGTTCTGTGAGCTCAACTTTGAATCTATCTAATATATATATTTTCTTAGAAGCAATATTGAAGGTTGAAGTACCTCTGTCCAAAATTTACAATTTATTTTATTTTATTTTATTTTTGTTTGGTACTAGGATCATTTCAAATCAAATCTGTACATACTTAATGTAGCTAAATATTTTTTAAAATATGAAATGTGTACATACATGTATTAGAAGAGTAAATCAAGCATGAAAAGGTTTGGCAGGAGGGAGGGGAAGGGGAATTCCCGTGATGGCATGGTAGGGAGCAGTTCGGGAGTGTGCCAGGTGACACGCCTCACGTTGTTCACGTGCCCTATTTTATCTTCCTGCTGGGCCCTTCAAACACATGGGCCTACCCACTTCTATGTTCTATCTTTTAGTGTAGCATCCGATGTTAACGTCAAATTCTACCGTAGTGCTAGAAGTACAGAGGAGCGGTTGGTTTGTACCGAGAAATGATAATTAAAATGAGAATAAATATAGTAAAAAATAAAAATTAATATTTTTATTATAATAATGATATCTAATTAAGAGGAAGAAATAATTACCAATAGTACAATGATTAGTTTGTAAAAAAATGGAGAAATAAAAACTTATTATATTTTAATTAATTAATTAATTATATTTTGATTAATTAAAATATTGTGATTAATTTTAATTAATTATATTGTAACTAATTAATTAATTATATTGAAATTAATTATATTTTAATTAATTTAATTAATTATATTGAAATTAATTATATTTTAATTAATTAATTATATTGTAATTAACTAATCATATTTTAATTAATCAATTACAATATATTGATTAATAAAAATATTATAATTAATTTTAATGAATTATATTGTAACTAATAAATTAATTAGATTTTAGTTAATTAATTAATTTTAATTACAATATTTTAATTAATAAATTAATTATATTTTAATTGATCATATTATATTTAATTAATTATTAATAATATTTTAATTAATTAATTAATTAATTAATTAATTGAAATGTTTTAATTAATTATATTTTAATTAATTAATTAATTACAATATTTTAATTAATGAATGAATTATATTTTAATTAATTATATTGTAGTTAATTAATTATATTGTAATTAATTAATTAATTACAATATTTTAACTAATGAATAATTATATTTTAATTAATTATAATGTAATTAATTAACTAATTATATTTTAATTAATTATAATGTAATTAATTAACTAATTATATTTTAATTAATTATAATGTAATTAATTAATTAATTAATTAATAATAATAATACCCATTCCTCTAAAACAATGATACTCATTCCTCTGGACTAGGAGATGAA
This sequence comes from Erythroxylum roraimae, assembly GCA_027568915.1. Taxonomy (NCBI): domain Eukaryota; kingdom Viridiplantae; phylum Streptophyta; class Magnoliopsida; order Malpighiales; family Erythroxylaceae; genus Erythroxylum; species Erythroxylum roraimae. The sequence continues at coordinate 17,029,903 of JAOSBL010000003.1, read as the reverse complement.
TGTAATTAATTAATTAATTAATTAATAATACCCATTCCTCTAGATTAGGAGAGGAATGGGGTATTACCCAAAAATAGGTAATCAAAATAATAACTCTTTAATCATAATCCCTTACCAAACTCAATCTTTCATTCCATACCCATTCCCCTTTTTTTCATATTCACTAAACAAGCACACCCTAAATCGTAATGTAAAATATTTTTAGTACGCTAGAACAATTCCTTTGTAAACTAAATATATCTTTTTTTAATTATTTAATTACGAAGATAAACAAAATTCTCGTGTATTACTAAATTATTTAATTATATATTGATTCATATTTTGTAGGGAAAATTACAAATAAGACTCTTTAACAGTCACTCAATAAATGAAGAGGCCCTTCAAACAACTTAATTATGGTTTAATGCTCTTCGATTTTAGAATAACTAAATAAAGTCACCAAAATAAATCCTTTTTGAAAATTAAAATGAATTAGTATATAGTACCAATAACAGGATAGAAGAAATTCTTATTCTTCCCCCAAGGTCACAATAACTTTCTGGCATGGACAAAATTTTAGGGAGGGAAGAATGTCCAAAGTTAAATGGAGTGTTATATGTCTTCTTAAGCAGTATGGAGGATTGAGAATCAATTCAGCTAGCAAAATGAACAAAATTTTGCTGGCAAGCAGACGTTGGAGGATATGCTAGGATAAAGAAAGCCTATGGGTAAGATGGGTTAACATTTTTAATATCAAGAAGAAAAGCATGGGGTCTATTTCTCATACTTCTTCGCAAATTTACATTTTTCAACAGATTTTACATACAAGGTCCTCCATGCACCCTCATATCAAACATTATGTTCAAAATGGGAAAGGCACAACCTTTTGGTTTGATAAGTGGCATGTCTTAGGGCCTTTATGTGACACTCACCTCTTTACAGCTTTAAGAGGATCTATCCTTAAAGATATGAAAGTGCAAGCATTAATTCGAAACAACAATTGGCATTGGTATATTCATATGTGTAGAGGAATCAAATCTGTTGTTAAGCAATGGTCTTCATATTCTCCAAGTCAAGTATAAGAAGATGAGATCAAATGGGAGCTTCATAAGTCTCACAAATTTACAGTTCAATCATGTAAACAATTGTTGTTAGGCCTTATGGTCAAGTTTCCACTTCACAAGTTGATATAGGAATCAGGTATTGCTTTAGCTCTCTCTTTCATCTTGTGGTTAGCAGCTCTACAGAAATTAGGAACAGGGATGGTACCAAGTTTCAAGAATACAAATTACCTTTTATGTTCTAGAGAAACTGAAACATTAGACCATATGTTCTTCAAATGTCTCCATACCAAACAACTATATAGTGCTTTTCTCAATATCTTTGAATTACAAGACAAAAATGTCAACTAGATGAATAGCTTGGCTTGGGCTAACAATTTGAGATGGACCAGTAGAGAAGACCAAAGGGTCTTTAAAATTGGTTTTGCTATACTATTGCACTATATTTGGAGGATGAAAAATACCAAAATCTTTTGGAAGAGCTTAAGAGTATAAAGAATACAGTTGGAACCAAGTTTGACTTAAAATAAGAATGGTTATCATGATCAATGCTAATCAACTGATCATTTCCATTTACATTAAAATGCAGCTGAACATTTAGAATCTACTGTTGTTGGATATATTATACTTTGTAGTTTCCTTAATTTGTATGAGCTCCATTATCAAGATATGTAACTTCATACAATCTGTAAGTTCCACCTTTTGAATGAATTTATTACTTACTTTTTTTTAAAAGAAAAAGGTGAGATATAGGTGCACTAAAGGAAGACATGGGCTTGCCAAGGAGAGATATGAGTATGCTTATCATATTGATAGTACATAGGCGTGTCTCAGCTATTACAATATGAGTCTACCACTCAAACATGCCAAGGAGAGTTAGGCATGTCTATCAAATCAACTACTACTAGTTGATGACCTTCTGCAAGTGGTCCTATCAAAGTTCAGGTATTAACCAACCTAAATATAGAAGTTATGGCCCCAATCACTTTGGGTTTAAGGCTAAATATGTTTGAGTTCATTCTCCATTGTCCTCCTGTAGTGAAAGGAATCAAGGTCTCAGGCTACTACAATGTTGACAATCTCTAAATGACCAAACTAATGGACATGAGATACAATCAATTACAATTGTGATTTGATGGCCATCTTCGAGGATGTCAACAACAAATCAGTTTCAAAGCAGATGTCTGAAGTAAATCACTTGTTAATATAAAAATCATGTATAATATGTAAAATACATAAGAAGGGGGGTTGAATTGTGTTAAATCATTTACGATATTAATCTTTAAAATCTTCTTGATTTTCTTTACAAATTCAGATGATTACAAAAACAATTCACTTAATTCGGTGAGTAATGCAACAGCGAAAATTAGTATCTATTCTTTTAACAACAAGAAAATTAAAGAGATAAGAGTTAGAGAATATGACACTGCGATTTATCCTGGTTCACCCTTAACTTTGGGCTACGTCCAGTTCTCAGAGTTCGTCTGAAATTTTACTATATCCTTCAACGTTACAAGTATTATTTCTACACTTGCAGAGCCTCTTTAGGTCCTTTCACAAAGTATTCTTTATTTGCTTCCTTAAGCTCTTCAGGCTCTAGCCTTTCTTTCACTCGAAAAGATATTGTTCGAGCTTCACGTTACAGATATATTTGCTTTCTTTTTTTCTTTCTTTTCTCTCTTTTCTCATAGTATTTTTTCACCGCGTGAGCACTTGAGCACAGAATTTCTCTAAGTATGCTTTTTACAATCAGAATTCTTTTTCTCTTTTTGTATTGTATCTATTTTTGTTTACGACTATAACTAATATTTATAGCCTAAATCTTCAACGCTCTTTTTGAGAATTCTGCTTGTCGAATCTTCTAAAAACTATTATCAGTTGAGTCCTGTAACCAACTCCAACTAACTGACATTCTAGTACATTCTTTAATTACATCATCTTGTATAGATTCATATGCTTTGTCTGGTGTCTTAGACTAAGCACTTCGTCTGATCCGTCTTATTTAGCTTTTACTTAAGTATCGTCTTGATTTGATGATTTGTGCCACTTACATTTATCTGCTCACTTAATAAATTCAACAAAACAGTTCACACACTTCTATGATTATTATTATTTGACTTTCATCAAAATTAATAGAAGAAGTGAAGTCTTCTTG
>JAOSBL010000003.1:16980376-16999295 GCA_027568915.1 Erythroxylum roraimae | reverse complement strand
GTGACGTCATAATTATGCAATAATTATATTTAATTATATATAATATTAGTAATATTAAAAAAATACAAAAATATACCGAATAATATTAAAAAATATTAAAAGATAAAAATAAAAATATTATTGAATCAGTTGGACCGATTCGACCGGTCAATTGACCGGTTTTGACCGGTTCTCACTAGTTCAATTAAGAACCGATTTTTAGGAGTGAACCGGACCGAATAGCCGACCAGTTACCGATCGAACCGGCCCGTCCAATCCGGTTTTCAAAACAATGAAAAAATATAGGAATTTAATGTATTTGAGTCAACAAAAGACTAAAAGGTTATTTTTATTAAAAAAAATACGACATGTACAGTTGTGGTGATATCATCATAATACAGATATAAAAATGTCTTTTTAAATTCTAAATTCCATTGATCAATAGTAAAGTGAGGTAATAAGCCTATTTTTAAAATAGAGGGGGCATAATATACCAAAAGATAAACAATGTATTTTAGCTTATTAGAAATTAGACAGTTTGTCCCTTTGTGCATAAATAATATTTTTGCGTATTAAAAAAGATTATTAAAGTAAATTTGAATCAATTATGTAAATTTTTACGGATTAATATTGTAAAAATAAGTCATCTTACGACAGAATCATATTCTCTTACTCAAGTCTGATCCTAATGAAGGATTCGAATTCCTTTCAAATTTAAAAAAGAAATGAAAACTAATATAATTCACTTCAATAGGGAATTTTGTTATAAAATCTCAACAGTATCTTTCTGATAGTTATGTACAATTTAAGTATTTAACATGGATATTATAAAGCAAATACCTTTTTAAAAAAATATCTGAAGAACTATTAATAGCTATTTTCAAAAAAAAAAACTATTAATAGCTATTCATGGCTTTATCAGAGTAATGGGCATATTTTATACTGTACTAGAATAGACAAAGAGCTGGAGGATTGTGTCACCTATTAAAGTTATTTAAAGGTATCAATTTGGCACATTTATACCCATTAAAGTAAGTTGGGGACGGGACGTGATCATATTAATGGAGGCAATATCTTCTAACAAAAGATTAATGTGTAAATAACTTGATTGGACTGAGTGACTTTGATTTTCATTTATTAAAAATTTGACCCGGCGATCACTTCAGTCATTTAAGAATCTCCTCCACCCACACACTCTCTTTAATAAATAAAAGAAAATTGTACGAATTGAAAGGCTATGTGAAATTTTTAAAACAAAATAAATAGAAAAGAAAAAGTAAAATAAGAAAATACTCTTCCTGTGATTCTCACCACGTCATCACTCATCACCCAATGGCATATCTCCACGTCACCGCCTCCTCTTTCCCTCCCTACAGTCCTAATCCAACGGCCCAGATTCAACTTTCCGGCTGAAGAGAGAGGAAAACATATAAATTTCATTCTAAATAGAGACAGAAGGAGGCGAGTAAAAGATTTAACCATGATTGAGTTAAATACTAACCCAGGTTTGATTCCGCGTTAAGGAACCATCTTAGAAATAGCAAGAAAGAGAGAGCGCGAGCCCAAACATAAAGAGAGCAAAAACGGAAAAAATGACAACGAAATTTTAAGAGAAGAGGAGTCTTGGATTCCGGACTCTATTTTTAGGCTTCCTGTGTGTGACTGTCTGTGCGTGTTTGTGTGGGGTTAAGGAAGCCGGCGTACTCGACTCATTTCACTCCCACGATTCCTTATCACCCCATAAATCCCCAAACCCTTCCATTTTGTTAAAGTCGTGATTTTAAACCCACCCTTCTCTGTTCTTGATCAATTTGTTGCCTTTCGAGGTTCAGTTTGGTTAGTGGCTCTTATTCATTACCCATTGTTGGTGAGATTTTCTCCGATCTCGCTCTTTGGTAAGTTCTTCGTTGTTTTCTTGATGCTTATGTCGTTTGTTGTTTGTTTTTCTTTGATTTGATTGAGAGGAGCACTCTCTCATTGGGTTCATAAACTTCTGTTCTGGTCGGCTTATGGGTAACGTATGTAACTTGTGTAATTTATAGTTGTGATGTAGCTATTAACTTGGTCAGTTTTTATGATGAACCTACAAAAAGCCTTCTTGATAAATTTGCATGGGCTGTATTCAGTATTCTGTACGTTTTCGTTTGTGGTTTTTGAAGCAAGTAAACAAGGGAGTTTCTTAAACCTTTTTGCTATTTGGACATTAATGCTTGGAAAATGTTATTGTGTATCGAGTGATAATGTGTATCCAGTCTGAAATGAACGTAATAAATGCATACCGACCTATTGGCATAGGAGCATTCAATTGGCTACGCTTCTTGTCCTTCCACATGTAGCTAGTCTTTGTAACCGATTTTGAGGTTTACTCGTGGTGTGTGCTAGTATTTAATCTCCGGGATCACCTTCGTAAATTATTTTTCTGACGAGATTTTCGTATCTTTTCAGATTCATTTTCTTGGGAATCGGATCTTAGGGAAATGATTTGATTGTTGTGGCATTAAGTTACACTATTTGATAACTCTTCTGGCCTTTTCGAACTTGTGGTCGGAGGCTCAACAATTAATGATTGATAGTGGATTGCACCATTTTCTTAAAACTTTATCAACTCTGGAGTTTGGCGCTTTCGTGACAGGGAAGGCACTGTCTTCCTTCATTGTCGCCTCTCTTGCTAACCACGTAGACCCTAGGATTCCTGTTCCATTTCATGTCTCGTGAGTTAGACAGCCCAGTTCAGACTCAGATGGCAGTGGCAGTCTTTAAAAGCCCGCTGGGTGGGGAATACCACAGTGGCAAGAGAATCGAAGGGAAACAGCCCGCTGGAAGGAGAAGGGTTTTTGTGCAAACAGAGACTGGATGTGTCTTGCGTATGGAGTTGGATCGAAGTGACAGTGCCCATACTGTGAAAAGAAGGTTGCAGCTTGCCCTAAATTTCCCCACTGATGGGAGTTCATTAACTTTTGGAGATATGGTACTGAACAATGATCTCAGTGCTGTTCGTAATGATTCATCTCTTCTTTTAACCAGGAATTATCTGCATAGAAGCTCATCAACTCCTTGTCTTTCACCAACTGGGAAGGACATCCGGCAAAGAGATCGGAGTGGTCCTATAGAAATATTAGGACAAGCAAATAGTTTTGTTAAATTGAAACAAGTGGTCAAGGACAGTGTGAAGGCATTTAAGCTGGGTGTTGATCCACTTCCTGTTCATGGTGGTCTAGGAGGTGCATATTACTTAAGAAATAGCCGGGGTGAGAGTGTTGCAATTGTGAAGCCAACAGATGAAGAGCCTTTTGCACCAAACAACCCAAAAGGCTTTGTTGGCAAAGCTCTTGGGCAACCGGGTTTGAAGCGATCTGTGCGAGTTGGAGAGACAGGATTGAGGGAGGTTGCAGCGTATCTTCTTGACTATGATCACTTTGCCAGTGTGCCCCCCACTGCTCTTGTTAAGATCACTCACTCAATCTTTAATGTCAATGATGGGGTGAATGGGAACAAGTCGTATAAGAGGAAGCAGGTTAGCAAGATTGCATCATTCCAACAGTTCATACCACATGATTTTGATGCCAGTGATCATGGGACATCAAGCTACCCAGTTTCTTCTGTGCATCGTATTGGAATACTAGATGTTAGGATTTTTAACACTGACCGACATGCTGGAAACCTTTTAGTGAGAAAGCTTGATGGTATTGGGAGATTTGGGCAAGTGGATTTGATCCCAATTGACCATGGGCTTTGTTTGCCAGAAACATTGGAGGATCCATATTTTGAGTGGATTCATTGGCCTCAGGCATCAATTCCTTTCTCAGATGATGAGCTTGAGTATATTCAGAAACTTGATCCTGCTAAAGACTCTGTGATGCTGCGGTCTGAACTCCCAATGATTCGGGAAGCTTGTTTGCGGGTATTGGTTCTTTGCACAATTTTCCTCAAGGAAGCTGCAGCTTCAGGTCTCTGTCTTGCTGAGATTGGTGAGATGATGAGTAGGGAGTTTCGAGGTGGCGAGGAGGAGCCTAGTGAGATTGAGGTTATATGCATTGAGGCAAAGAGGTTGACAGCAGAGAGGGAAGTTTTATCTCCTAGGACTGACCTGGGAGATGCTGAGTTTCTATTCGCCATAGACTGTGATGAAGCAGAATCTGACCACAATCCAAAATTAAAAATAGATCATGAAAATTTTGCTAGAACACCACTCCAATTTGGTTTTGGGTCTTTTGGTACTCGATACCCACTTTCCAAGCCGGAGGCAAGCATTGAAGAGGAGGTTAATATCGATGGGGAGGAGTGGCAGGAGAGGTCTACTGCCTTGGCTACTCCTGAAAGGTTGCCATCCATGGCAAAGCTTTCTATGTCTTTTAAGGATACAATATTAGGTGTCAAGAACCAGAAATATTCCCAGTTCTCTGGAATGAGACCTGAAAATGGCTATCTTACAAACACATCTTCTGGGTACAGGAGTGCGAATGAGCAACTACCTGCAAGCATGAGTTTTGTGAAGCTGGCAGATATGAATGAGGAAGAATGGGGGCATTTTTTGGAGAAGTTTCAGGAACTGCTGTACCCAGCATTTTCCAAACGGAAATCTGTGACGTTAGGACAGAGGCAGAGGCAAAGGCTTGGTACTTCGTGCCAGTTTTGATAGAAGAAGTGTCAATTAGAATAATAAGCCTTGTAGGTATTTTGGAGTGAATGGTGCTTAGTCTAGGTTTCGCTCATGGGTTTTTCTCCCTGGGAAGATGGTATAGTTAGGATGAAGTATTAGGAGGAACTTCTGTAAATATTCTTGGCATCAGCTGAGTGATGAGCTTAGAGTTCATTGTATTTGTTCTTTAACGTTCCTGTATCGATTTTTTTTTTCTTTTTGCTTCACACCTTGTGGACTTGTTCTGTAAATAAGTTGTGGGAATGAAATCTTTAGAAAGAGCATGTTATGCTGCTTCTGCGTTTTATTTTTTGCTGTGGATCGAGTATGGATTCATTGGTGTCGTTCTCATCAACCCAGCTGTAAGTTACCTTAGCATAGTCAAGGCCATGGTGTGATAACACTATGATTCCTATTTCGTTTCGACGTCTTTTGTCTAAGGTTTAGAAATGGTACCTGGACCATCTCTTGCAGGGGCGGATAATGGTAACTGAGTTGGATATAGGCTGTGGAGCTTAGGATGTTAAGAGATCGGATTATTTTTCTTTAAAGTTGAAGTGTCTGCCTACCTTCTCTAGTTTGTTTGCTGCATATGGTGGAGTTGGCCAGCAATATCCTCGATTAAATTCTTGGACGTGTGGAAATGAGTTAGAAAATAAGTGAAGATAATACACTTGGAAGAATTAAGTCTCTTTTCAATGAGAAAGTTAATTACTTAAATTTGCGAGGGAGCTGAATAACCAAACCAATATTTCAGATTAATACAACTAATCGAGGGGGCTATTACACCTTTAGATATAGGAGGAGGCAGTAATAGTACCGGCTCATTTATTTGTTTATCTGTTACAAAACACCTGGCGTCTGAAATTGAAATTTCTTTCCATCATGTCCATAAATACAGGACTTGTTGCAAATGCTTAAATCACATAGAAAGAAAGAAAGAAAGCAAGCGAAAGCTAATAATGTCAAGGAACATCACGTGCTGAAGCATAAAGCCCCCACTATAACTCAAAAGCACAACACTCACCCTTTCAAGTTGTTGGCCAGGTCAATCGGACACATCACCTTTGCCTCTCTTTTTCCCTCTCCTACATTTGCATGCATAAGGCAAAGGTGTTCCTGTTCTCGGATGCAATTCATAAAAAAAACGTGCGTCTTCCTGCTACTTACTATCTCACATCAAGCCCCCCGTACTAAATTGAATTATTAAAGTTGACAGGCATTCATAATGGAATTTGTCATATTTTAAAATAGACAGTATACTTAGCCGAAACTTGTTCACATTACACTGACTGTAAAAAGTTTTTCTTCAAATTTTTCAAAAAAAATTTTCTTAAAGGGCATGTTTATAAATTTAAATTTTCTCTAGTTTGTATTACACTATTTATATGCTCATTGAACTACTGAGAATTTCAAGTTCTCTTTATGTGTTGATTTGCCAATAGCAGCCGCAAGATTTATATACTTTCACCATTGACTTAAGAATTGTAAGGAACTTGAACAAATTCAAGTTAGTACTTGTCAGTATACCAAATCAAACTTATCTCTTGAGAGGATGCTACATCCTGAGGTTGGTTGAAGTCCTCATCAGCCAGCCACCGTGAACAAACCAGACTTCCCTATCGGAGATAATCCCTTAGTTTGCTTAATTTGACTTCCGTTTGACAAACATAACAGTAACATGTCCAAGTGATCAACGTGGCAGCCCTATCAAAGATTCATTTTGGATTTTTCTATATTGCCATTCGTCCTTATTATGAGAGGACAGGTGTAAGTTTTTTAATCTTGATTATTAAGATAAATCATACATGAATTATGAATTGTACATAAATCATTTGTACCTATTCAGATCTTGAATATAATAATAATCACATAGATGAAGCGAATAGATCACTTACCTTAATCGGAATTCGTTATGATGTAGAGAGAAAGCTTTTACTGATTACGAACTGGTTTCTCTCTCTTAACCGTCTTTCTGTACAATAGCTTAATGGATATTTTAATACACAAACACGTCCTTTCTGTATTTGTTTTCTTGTACTTAATTAGGGTAGAGAGATGACTAATTTATATACATTTCTTTGTTGACATTAAATCTTGTACATCTATCAAGTATTAAGTTAACGGTTAAGATTTAATATACTATTAAACTAAGAAAATCCTAAACCAAGTTTAATATGGGCTTATAGAAAATCTGCCCATAACATCAAGCTACATTTCTTGCATTCTCCTACTTGGCTGGATGTTTCATCATTACATTTAATAGTATAATATAAGTCTAGCAAGGATTAAATCTTATAAACCCTTAACATCATAAGCACCTCAACACATCAAATCACATAATGTGGGTTATGACGGTTATACACAATATAATCGTATACTCCCTTCTATATACTACTACATTGAGAACTTATTATGTTTAGGTCCATAAGTTGTATATAAACAACATACAGTTCACATACTAGTTATGAAAATACATATAAATTTCTTATTCAAACAATCATGTATACATAAACATAATGAGTAAGAAATATAAAATTTAGAAACATATTATTATTGAGCTCAAGAGCGTTAAAACATCATCATCAAATATTATTATCATTCATCAATATAACCAAGACCTATCCTAAGCACATGTTCTTTGAATGTCTTTGGTTGTAAACCTTTAGTTAGAAGATCTGCTACCATGAGATCCGTCTTAATATGTTCTATATGTACTCCTTGTTTTTGAATGTCTTCTTTAACAACAAATTACTTTAATCTCAAGTGTTTTGCGCCTCTAAAGTATTTTTCGATTTTAGAGAAGAAAACTATTGCATAATTATCATAATGAATTTTCAGCAACTTACTTACTGTGTCGACAATCCCAAGTTTTGAAATAAAGTTCCGCAGTCATAATGTATGAATTGTAGCCTTATAATAAGCTACAATTTTTGTTTCTATAGTGAATGAAGCAATGACAAACTGTTTGATACTTTTCCATGAGATTGCTCCTTCAGCTAATAGGAACAAATAGCCAAATGTTGACTTTCTACTATCAACAAACCCGACAAAATTTGAATCTGAATATCCAATCACTTCTAAATTATTAGACCTCTTATAAGTGAGCATGTAATCCTTTATTCCTTGAAGATATCTCATCACTTTCTTTGTAGCCTTCCAATAATTAATACCAGGATTACTTTGATATCTATCCAACATCCCTACTGCAAAACTGATGTCAGGTCTAGTACAGGTTTGTAGGTACATCAAACTGCCCTCAACAGAAGCATATGGAATTGTTTCTATTTCCTTACGTTCCACATCATATTTATAAATTTAACTTTCGTTGATTTCTTTCTTTCCATATCTTTTGAGTAGATATAGCTAGAATTAGCACCTTCCTCTTCCAGAGTGAAGCGGAAGCTTGTGCTTCAGCTAGGAACTTGATTATCTCTGTGAACGAACTAGAGGCCCATGCCATGAGATAAAAACTTTGATCCTATTCCAAATAGCGATGGAAAAAGGGCAGAGAAAGAACAAATGATCTCTTGTTTATGTTCCTTCCTTACACAGACAACATATTTGATTCATATTCGACATAAATTGAAGTCTATTCATCATTGCTACTCTGTTCCTAACTGCTAGCCATGGGAGGAAAGTTGTGCTTGGTCTAAGTATAATGTTATAGATTAAATTTTTATTATTATGATTTTTGGAGATTAGGTTTATGTAGAATTATAAAGTATACAGTACAATATATTAATAGACTATTTTGCAATTTTTTAAAAATTCAAAAGCTATTTCATAAATTTAAAAAACAGTTCAAAACGGTTCCGGTATTAACCGATACCGATATAGTATCATACCAAAACCCAATCTAGTACTAGTACGGGTACGATATTCATATGTGTGACATTTTATTGAAAAAGGTTTGTTACCTAACTACCGGGTACGGAGAACATGTATCACAGTGATATGCTTGATCGAATAGTCTCACACTCTCACTTGTATATTTCTTTTAGGCTATGTTTGGTTAGCAGATTATTAATGGAATAAAATAGAATGTAATATTATTTCATCATTTAGGAGGAAGGCTTATAATGGAATGAAATGAAATAGGATGAAAGAGGAAAGTTTCATATTATATCCTATTATATCCTAAACAGTAAAAATAAGTTACCTCCGATGTGAGATGTTTAAGATGAAATGTAAAATGATAAACAACATTTCACTATATTACATTATAAACCCTTCTTTCAAACAACGTTTCATTATATTATATTATAAACCCTTCCATCTCTCCTAAACAATAATTTTTTAATATTATATTTATTTACATTATATTTCATTAAAAACCATTACAATTTATTAAAAATCTTACTTACAACCAAAATACCCTTAGTTAATTAAGTTATATGTAAACATAGCTTTTCAATTGTACCTAAATCCTCCCTCAGACTCAACGACATCGTACAACGTCCATCTAGGTGCTACCGTAAAATTTCCATCTTGGTACAGACCAGATTGCCGCGAAACCAACCAACGTTTCTCGAAAACCCTAGTTTTCAAGCTCCAATTTTTCCTTCACTTCACTACCCTAATATCAAATCTCAAGCATTTCTCAACCACCTAAGAAATTGCCTTCTTCTATGCACTCATCTTCTTTTCATAAACCCTAAACCCTTCCTTTTTTATATGCTACAGATATGCGGAAATCCCTTGAAATTTCCCATAAAATTTTCGATTCTCGCTTCCCTCTCTCCTCTTATAATCTCTAAATTTTCCATCTTCAACTCCGCTGCCACTACTACCGGTAAGATCTCGAGTGATCCTGTTCACGACATTCTCTCCGGTCTTAGATTCTTGGGTTTTAGGAAGTTTGTTGGTGGGTTTCACTTTAGAACCATAGTTCCGACGCTGAGTTGTTCTCAGGTGGACCAGATAATTGAGGATTTGAGCGTTGAAGACGCAGTAACTGCGGTGGATTTCTTCAATTTGTTGGATAAGGATTTCTGTTTCCGGCATTCTAGGGTTTCTAGGTTAAGGATTGCGCATATTTTGGCGGAAAAGAGACATTTCAGTGACTTGCGTATTGTTTTGGACCAAATGCTTCGAAGAGAAGGTATTTGCTTCATTCATTCTTTTGTTTAGTTCTCCTTTTGCGTTTATAGTCATACCTAACAGTAGTAACTGTACTTAGTTACAATGATCTGGCTTTCATTTCTTTGTTTGTTGAAATAATTAATGTTGCTCATTTTGTTGTTTATAGAATCTGTGCAATTTTTACAGGATCTGGATCAGCTCCTTTGATGTATGAACTGCTTTGGTGTGGCTTTAGGGACATGGATTCAAGTAATTTGATCTGGGATTCATTGGCTTTTGCTTATTCTGAATTGGGAATGGTTCGTGATGCCCTCTTTATTCTGTTGAAGATGAGAGAGTTAAACATGAAAGTTTCAATTCAGACATACAATAGTTTACTGCACAACTTGAGAGACACTGACATTATGTGGGATGTGTATAATGAACTACTAGATAGTGGCACCCCTCAGAGTGACAATACTAGTGCCATAATTATTGATGGCCTCTGTAGACAGTCTAAGTTTCAAGAGGCATTTCAGTTCTTGTTTGGGCCTGAGGGGAATAAATATGCACCTTCCATTGTTTCATTTAATACTATTATGTCAGGTTACTGTAAATTGGGACTTGTAGATATGGCCAAGGCTGTTTTATGTATAATGTTCAAGATTGGACTACTTCCTGATGTGTATAGCTATAATACTCTTATTCATGGATTATTTTTAGCTGGTTCCATTGAAGAAGCTTTGAAATTCTCAACTGACATGGAAAAGCACGGGGTGCAACCTGATGTAGTAACCTACAAAATTCTCGCTAAAGGATTTCATCGTGGCTTGATGAGTAGAACTTGGAAGGTTATTCACAAGATGCTAATTGAAGGCCAAAATCCTGATCTTATGACATACACAATGTTGATATTTGGTCATTGTCAAATGAGCAATGTTGAGGAAGCATTAAAGTTGCGGAAGGAGTTGCTTTCACAAGGGTTTCAACTAGGTATCGTTTCATACAATGTGTTGCTTAGCAGCTTGTGTAAAAGTGGAATGGTTGACGTAGCACTGAGCATATTAAATGAAATGGAGGCCAGTGGCTTGCAACCAGATATTATAATTTACTGTATGCTTATTCATGCTTTATGCAAGCAAGGAGAAGTCAAAAAGGCTATTCAACTATATAGGGAAATGTACTCGAGCAAAAGTTCTTCAAAATCTTTCGCACAAGGTGCTATTCTGATGGGTCTCTGTGAGAAAGGGATGTTATTGGAGGCAAGAAAGTATTTTGATTCTTTGCTAATGGGTAACATGAGACTGGATGTCATTCTGTATAATATCATGATTAATGGCTATGTTAAATTTGGAAATAATCAAGAGGCTGTACAGTTATTCAGCCAAATGATGGAACAAGGGATAAGTCCAAGTATTGTCACTTTCAATTCTCTTATTTATGGATATTGCAAATACAGAGGGGTGGCTGAAGCTAGGAAGTTGTTGAATAACATCAAGCTGCATGGACTGGAGCCAACTGCAGTAACGTACACTACTCTAATGAATGCATATTGTGAAGAGGGTAATACACACGAACTGTTTGAATTATTGTTGGAGATGAAAGCAAAAGCTATAGAACCAACTCATGTAACTTATACTGTGCTAATCAAAAGATTTTGCAAACGGTCAAAGTTGCAAGAATCTTTCCGATTACTTGAGGATATGCATGACGTAGGTGTCTTCCCAGATCAAGTAACTTATAATACCATCATACAATATTGCTGCCAGGTGAAAGATTTGAGGAAAGCATTTCAGTTACTTGATGAGATGTTATTATATAACCTTGAGCCAACGACTGTTACATATAATCTCCTCATCCATGGTCTGTCTACCTATGGTAACCTTTGGGATGCTGACCATCTACTGGTTTTTGTTCAGCGACAAAATATAAAGTTGACTAAAGTTGCTTACTTAACAGTGATAAAGGCGCATTGTGTTAAAGGCAATTTCCATAGAGTACTTATGTTTTTCCATCAAATGGTCGAACTTGGTTTTGAAGTTTCACTCAAAGATTATAGTGCTGTAATTAATAGGTTATGTAAAAGATGCTTAATGGCTGAAACCATGTACTTTTTCTTCATGATGTTGTCTCATGGTGTTTTTCCTGATCAGGAAATGTGTGAAATGATCCTTAATACCTTTAACGGAAGTGATCATCTGTATTTGATGTTTCAGCAACTTGCCATGATGATTAAAACTGGATTTTGATTTTGATCATGATCCATGCATAAAAAATGAGCATTCTTATGTTTGACATCAATGGAATCAGTTACTCTGGTTTATGCTTGAAGATTTGTGGATGAATGAGGTATGCTACGTATCTGCATCTTTTTTTGTTACTTTTTAACTCTGTTGTGAAGATTGTTCTTCGATACCAGCAATCTTCTGTGACAGAAGGCTCCGGTTGAATGGGATAGTTGGTGGTACAATAAGAAAGGGGTATTTTGCCAAATTATTTTGACCTAGGAGATGTATAAGATGACAGTGATAAGTTTTATTTGGATTCTTGCCAATTCCTAGGTGAGACATCCTCAATATTGTACGGGATGTTAAGTATTAGTAGCTATTCAAATGCTTGGTCAACTTCTTTGTATGATTATTACCGATTTTTGTTTTCCAGCTCCTTCACAGGTGAATCAATTTTTTTACTTGTAATGCATTCGTGAATACCTGCGACGATTGCAAATTGTGTAGATTCTCTTGGGAATGTAAATATGTTAGTAAGATCAATTGTGCATGCTCGTTCCAGGAAGCTACTTGAAGATGAGATCTTATTTCTTAGTGGAATAATGTGCGGGGAAAGAATTTTGCTCAAAAAATAGAACCAGGAGTTCAGATGCCAAGTATTAACATGCTCCAAACTGATTCGATGCTTTTTTTGGCATTCAGTGTCAGCGTCACATCATCCGGAGTTTAAAATGTGATTGCATCTTTTCATTGTAGATAATTATTCTTATGGCAAGTGCCAGTAACAGAAATAACAATCAAGATACATGCTGCTACGGTGGTTGTACTTGGTTAATAAATTTCTATTTGATCATAGTTATTGATCTTGTCGACATGGTTGAAGATGTTACTTTTGTTTGATTTGATTGTTATAAAGCATCCTTGTCAACAACTTCGGGAGGCAGCAAGGTATATGAGTGGACGGATCCACATTAGGGGTAAGTGGGGTACTTGAATTGTTATATAAGAAAATTATTATTTTAAGTTTTGATCTTATAAAAAAAATAAAATTATGCTCTCATTAAAAATAAAATTTTGCCTCTATTTAAAAAAATTTCTGGATCTTTCCTCGATTATAAGTTTGTCATCTGGTTGCTTGATAATCATTTTAAATCGCAGCAGCTAACGAATACATTATTGATATCAAATAATTTAAGTTACCTTTGTAAATAAATATCGACCTGTTGCAACAAAATAGGTTGTTTTGTGACAGAAAGATGGTTGCTTCATGCGGTAGGCAAAGCTTGATTAAGTTTCACTTTCATGTGACAACAGATTCGCGCAGTAATATTATGGTTGCTTCACCCGGTAGGCAAAGCTTGATTAAGTTTGTGCAGTAATATTGTTTCCATATAACGCTTCTCACAGTAACTATTTTGTTGCTCCATCCGGGTTTGATCGTATCAAAAGCTGTGTTCTATTTTCAGAAGTAACGGGATATTTGTAATTTATTTTTTGCCCTTTTCCTTCGACAATTTTATTTTGATTTTGAAGAAAGACAACATTCAACAACTAATGAAGAATTTCCTGAACCATAGAAGTTCTTAATTGATTGTGTTTACACTTTATGATATTGTTTCTTACATAAGTCTTGTCATCGTCTATTACATTAATACTAAATCAGCAGTTACAATAAAGCATATTTATAATTAATAAATTATTTTTATTGATTTAAAAATAACACCATGATATTTTGAAAAAAAAAAGCTTTTCCTTCTTTCGTCACTTTTCTTTAGACTCTATATAGCTTTTTAAGTCCTTCATGCTTTTTTCTAACATCTTTTTCAGGAATTATCCTTTAAAAACTTTCCTCAAACTGTTGCTATTTCAGGCATTACACATCTAAACCTTCATTTTTTTTTGAAAGGGAGAAAAAATCAATTACACGACAAGTCTCAGGAAACACACTCCTGACATATCTTCTAAAAGGAGTACATGGCACCCAACGGATGAGCGATCAAAAAAGTGGGTCTGAGCGCAAAATGCGTAGCGTAATTCACTAATCAGTCCGTACAGCGGTTACTTTCACGGTAGATGTGGCGATGAACCACCGTCCAATTGCGCGTAAATAGCTCATGAATACCTTGAACAAGGGTATTATGGACTGTGGACCGGCTGGTCGAGGAAGAGATGAGCTGTAATGCTACTGTCGAATCGGCTTCTAACTCAATCCGGCAAAATCCGAGATTCCAAGCAAGCGTGAGCCCTATATACATCGCCCTGAGTCCCGCCTCTACCGAAGAGCACCAGCTGAGATTGTGGATGAAACCACCAAGCCAATTGTCTGAACTATTCCGGAGGAGTCCGCCTACTGTTGCCGAGAAGGAAGAGCGTTTACACGCTCCACATCTAAACCTTCATTAACCCTTAATCAGACTTAACTTTTCAACTTAATTAGTTTTCCTTCCCTCCGAGTGTTAAACTTCTTTCCTTTTTTGTCATAACTGAAGCCCCTTTAGCCTTCCTTCTATAACTCCCCCAGTCCCGTTAACCTGTCTAAGCGCCTTGTCTCAATCATTTCAATATCTTCAATCAACTTCCTTGGTCCAAGATTCTAACTCTTCTAAGTTAACTTACTAAGTATTGGATGACTCTCATTTTTTTAGTTAGTTAAATCTCTGCCCTTCAAAATTTCTTTTATCTACAATTTTTTAATAACCAAAATAATTTTTGTAACTAATGAAATTATTTTTGTAGTTAAAAATAAATCTATCCCATAACCACCTAAACGATGTTATTTGATTTTACTTTTTAGTTGAAATCTCATTGACGAAATTGTATCAATTCAGTTCCCTTCTTTGTCGTTGTATCTCTGGTTCTTTCGAATCTTCTTCTCTAGTTCCAATCATTCTCTAATTCTCAAGTATTCCTCATGTCCTCTTTTCTTTCATGTTAACCTTATATTAGTAGTGATTGTCTATTATAATTAGATTATCTGTGATAACGAGTCATCTCCACTATCAGGTTAGATTGTAGTTGTCTCCATTTCCATTACACAATAAAGATTATCATAAACACCTAGTTATTCTCACTTTGTAATGAATATACTGTTCTTATTAGTGTTTGAAGTTTGAACATGTTAGTTTATGCCCTATAACTGATCGATTGGTTGCTATTTAGTGACAAAATAATTTAAAGTCATTCTTTATTTTGTACATGTTTAGATGTATATCATAAAGTCTATGGAATAATTATACATTGCAAATGAAATTATAATGAGATTATAATTATAAGATTCATATTGTATTTATATATTATCCCTAAATTGTTCCTAGTCATTATTTTATTAAGACTGGATAAGACAAACACACGTTATGTTTTTTTTTCCTTACAAAGAAAGTAGTCGATCTCATAAGCTAAAGTATAAAAATACTTAAACAAACATATGGGTGCTTGTTAGAGAATAAGTTCATTGAACTAACCTGACATGAGAAATCCATTTGGAACATTACTTGTATGTCTATGAAAATTCTCATTGTGATTATTGTATAAGTGATCCTTTGACCTGAGGTCTCCAAATTTATCTTCCATAGGGATTTCTAAGTTTTGATACTACTTATAATCTAATTTAATCATGGGTCATTTAATTGGTAGTCATTGAATGTAAGATAAACTATATGGAGGTAATTATGTGATCAAAATAAGATTCATCACCTTAAAGTGATTAGTGAGCATGTTCTATTGTTTTCAATTAGTATTTATTCAGGAAATCTTTGGCCAGGGTGGAATCAATAGCTAATGGCGAAGAACTAATATGATTGGACTAAAAAAAAATAGACATTAATTTCATATTCTGTCTAGTCGAAACATTGTATGATGAAATGATTGAATTATACGAAAAAAATTATGCACGAAAAGGTTAGTAAAAACTACTTTGACATTCTTAAATATTTGGATGGTCATAATGCGTAGCTAGACGTCAATATTGATCTATGATTATAATTGTTGAAAGAAGTTTTAATTTATTTAATTTTAATTATAAATTAAAAATATAATTTATAATCATTGCCAACATATTAAAGAACTTAATGAGTCTCACATAAAGAACGTGTTGAAAAGAGAGAAGTTATTTAAATCAAGTTGGAACTAATTGGAAATTGATGTATGAAAAAGAACATTATATCCACTTCAATAACATATTTAAATAAAAGAAATATTTTCTTTGAAAAATTATTATAAACAATATTACAAAAAATAATAAAAGTAGTGTAGAATAAAATAAAGTATTTAATTTACTTAATAAGTAAAGAAATCCTTAGTATAGTATATATCTAAGCATCGAGAAACTCTCCTTCCCCTCTCTAAAATGGCTTTGGGTTGCCTTGTAACTCCTCCCTCTCTATAGTAGATCTTCCTTCAAGCTTCTACTATAGTTTATTCTTCTTCTAGTTTAGGTCTCCTCCATCTTTTAGGTTTTTCTTTAGCTATTCCTACAGTCAGAGTGTGTTAGTGGATGTTTCTCTAGCCACTTCACTTAGGGCATTTTAGGTTTTCCACCTTTTTTTTTTCTTGCTTTCCTCTTATTTTAGTTTGTGGAACATTAATTTAAACCTTTTTCTTCCTAGTCTCAAGTTGTTTTCTTTTTAATCTTTAAGTCAGAGTAATATCCACATCGAGCTAGGTTATTTTGGATAACGTGACATTTCCACTCTTCCCCTGACGATCATCATCTCCCCACCTCAAGCAGACTCCTAAAATAATTCAAATATAGATGGACCTCTTTACTTTCATTCGAATGTTAAATAAAAACTTCCTCAACTTAATAAATTCCCTCTTTTTAACCTAGGTTTCAACCTTACATTAAACTAGTGCAAAGGAGATATTTGAAGCTATGCCATGGAACATTCATAAAATGCTATTATTTCTTCAACAATACAGGCTTGACATTAATCTGAAACATATTAAGAATGAAAATATCCCCATTTGGATCCACATACAAAGTGTTCCACTAGAATAATAGTCAACAAAGAGTCTTAATAATTGGTTAGTAATGTAGGAAAAATCAATACATATGGTCAAAAATACAACCTTAAGAAAGAGGATAGGTTATATTAGAATGCGGGTTAGTGTTGACCTTGTGAAAGAACTACCTGATTTCATTCCTCTTCTAAGACTAGGGGAGGAAAATATGTATGTCTTACCATTGAAAACCTACTTTAAAATAACAAGGTAACTATTGGAGTGAGATAGGCAACTGATGAATGGAGAGTGGCTAGTAAGATTCCTTTTAAGTAAATCAATTTTTATGAACATTTGGCTTTCTGACCATTCTCCTATCATTGTTCAATAACTATTTTTAACTAATAGGAGAAGTGTCCCTTCCAAATTTAATAATTTTTTGGCAGAGGAGTAAGGATTTGATGAAACAATTCTCTTAGGGATACCCTATAGTTGGGCATAAAGTCTATATTTATGTTAAAAAATTAAAGTTTTTTTTAAGAAATAATGACAGACAAACTGTTAACAAAGAATTAAAGTTGATTAAAGAGGAGTTGAAGCAATTGAATAGCAGAAGGTAAGATAATCTATACTTGAATATTATATCTACTAAACAAGAGTTAATAACCTTAGAAGGAGGTCTATAATTGTAAAAGGGATAGCCTTATAATGGAGAAAGAGAGGTCAGCTTTATTATCTTACACTGAAGTTACCTATGATCATAACTCTTTATTAAAGCAAAGAGCTCAAATCAATTGGCTCAAAGATGGGGACAAAATTCTAGTTTCTTACACAAAGACATCTTGGTATGGAAGAATCGCAATAGAATTAGTTTTCTAATTTATATTAATAAAAGATTAGCTACTTCATAGGACGAACTCAAACGAGAGGCTTTAAGTTTCTTTAAAAAATCACTAGGAGCCTATGTTATATGTTCATTAATTCAATTATTGAGTTCCTTTAATAGTAACCAATTTTTTATGGATGAATGGGAGATGCTAACAAATTTATAAATGTGTATGATATAAAAAGAGTTGTGTTTAAAATGAATTCAGAAAAGGCTTTGGGTCTAGATGGCTCAAATAATTATTTTTAAAAAAAGTATGGCCTTTAATTAAAGAGTTGGCAACATATGCTATTTTAGAATTCTTTGAGAAGGGTAGCTACTTAAGGAAATCAATAAGACCTTTTTATACCTCATTCCTAAGGTTTCCAATCCTGGATCACTCAATGAATATAATATAATATGTTGTTGCAATTACTTATACAAGATTATCTCAAAACTACTGGCAACTAGACTGAAGAAGATGTTAAGCCAAGAATTATTGACACTCAAGAGGCTTCTTTAGAGGACATATTAATAGGGGATAATTTACTTATATCATAAGATATATTCAAAGGGTACATAAGATAAAAGCCCCCTAAAAATTGTGTTAAAAGTTGATTTCATAAAGCATATGATTTTATTAATTGGAATTTCATAGTTTAACTACTTGAGGTGTTTAGTTTCCTTGAGAAATTCAGATCTTGGATCAAGCTTTGCATCACTACTACATATTACATTGTATTGATAAATGGAGAACCAACTGAGTTGTTTAAGGGTGGCATGGGTTTGAGGCAAGGTGTCCTTTTGTCACTATACCTTTTTCATCCTTTATATAGAGGTCATTTCTAGATTAGTGAAATTCAATGTTATTAAGGATCCAAACTTTAGATACCATGTTAGATGTAAGAAGCTAGATTTATTTAGTTTTTCTTTTACTAATGATTTGATTATTTTCCAAAGCACATGACAAATCAATTAGTGTTCTAATGGATTCGCTTCATTCTTTCGAAGAGACCTTAGGTTTGGTAACCAATAGAAATAAGAGTCATATGATTGTTTCCACTAGTGAGCTCAAGTCTGTAAACTAGTTATTAATGATTTCTTGTAACACCCAACTCCCGCATGACCCGAACCCGACATCGATGGTGATATCCGAGTCCGTGCCCCGCGAGGGTGACGTGCTACATCACTAAACATTTCAAAGTT
>JAOSBL010000003.1:16945989-16968774 GCA_027568915.1 Erythroxylum roraimae | reverse complement strand
AATATATCACAAAATAATAATTTATCAACAAATCGAATTTCACTAAATCCCGTCAGTTAATATTTCTTAACATCATTGCATAAGCAATTAACAATCCTCAAAAAATTATCAAACTAAACCTTCAAAATAATTCAAACATGCTTCATGCGAATCGGGGCCCAACAAGAGACATAGCCAATATGGTGGAGCTACAACATTATGTAGAGCTAGAAGACATGTTGCACATGACCATGAAAGTAGAAAGACAGCTTAAAAGGAAGGGTCATATAAAGATTGGACAAAATTTGGGTTTCTCTTCATTATGGAAACCAAATTAAGGTAAAAAGGAAGATAAGGTTATTTCCAAGCACAAAGATGAAACCTACAAGGCCACAAGCATAAAATCCACCAAAGGTAATGATTCTTCCCAATAAAAAAGATATAGGGATATTAAGTGTTTTTGATGTTTAGGAACAGGTCATATTGCCTCTCAAGTTCCAAACAAACATGTGATGATTTTAAGACAAAATGGAGTTGTTAAGACCGAAAATGAATCAGATGATGAATTCATGCCACCTTTAAAGGATGCTAGTGACATGGAGTACCCTATTAAGGGATAAACATTAGTTATTAGGCGCGCATTGAGTACACAAGTGAAGGAAGATAATAATGAGTAACGTGACAATATCTTCCATACAAGATGCAACATCAAAGATAAGGTATGTAGCATGATCATTGATAATGGTAGTTGCACAAATGCAGTTAGTATAACCTTAGTGGAGAAGTTGAGTTTACCTACTACAAAGTACCCACATAGCTATATAAACTTCAATGGCTAAATGATTGTGGGGAACTTAAGGTAAACAAGCGAGTGCTATATAAAGATGAGGTTTTATGTGATTCCAATTACAATCTCTTTTGTCTTTGGAAAGTAAAAGAAATGATTAAATAATCTAATCAGATCGATTTGTTTAACTGTAAAAAACTTTGAATCAATCAATTTTCTATTTGATTTATTTTAATAAATCTTGTTAATGAAATCTGGTTAGTTTATTAATTAATCAATCAATTTTTTTAAATTAATAACTTTTTATAAATTATAATTAATTAATTAATTTTTAGTTAATTTTTTAAATTAAACTTCAAAATTTTTGATAATCTCTTTCAAATATATTTCAAATTCTTTTAATTTTATTTAATTTTAAACCTTGTTCTAATATAAGTTGAATTTAAACTTGGTCTAGCTTTTGGGCTAATTTTTAAAATATTAGGTAAAAGAGAGATGGTTTAAAAATGTGGAGGATATTGATGAGGATCCATCTTACTTGAATTCATTTCTTCATTATTAGGGAGTTAAAACAATTCCTATAAATAAAATATAAATCATATGCAATACAAAATCCAATGAAAACCATTCAAGCACAAACAAAATACTCTCAAAATCTTGCTGAAAATATAATCTAATTAGCACATATCAAATTTACCCACACCAAAGCATTTTCTTATACTCAGGAAAATAAATTTCATTACTCTTACCTTAAACAGGTAACAACTCCTATAGCAAATTTAGCAAATCAAATGGATCAATTTAAACTCTTAATTATTCATCTGATTACAAAGTTCAACAATTTACTAGGCATTAGCCACTTGCATAAAGTCGTAAATCAACTGAAATTAATTCTATAATCCTTTAAAGTCTAACTCAAACTGCAAAATTCAACCTAACGTATAAAGTGAACATACACGAGAAAGATGCATCACTTTCAAACATTTTCATAATCCTTATTTGAAAAAAAAAGCAAAAAATTTACTTAAAAATACATGAGAGTATTTAAAGGCTTGTTTAAAAAGTCACTAACCCTTTGTCAAGAGAGTAAACACCTTGTCATATGAATTCTGAATTTTTTTGAAGTGTCTTGAACAATACAATGCTTGCCTTTATATAGGCATTATTTTTAAGCTAATTAAGCTAAGAAAACACCTTAATTGAATAATTTGACTAGAATTAAAAATAACTCATGATTTAAGCTAATGTGAACATAATCCTAATAGCTGGTCTGGACAAGAAACAAAAGGAAAACACAATATTTGATGCCTAAAACCACTCCCAATTTATTGGGACAACTTATATAGGTTTTTTAATGTCTCCAACAAATCTTGGCCAGTTTGAACATGTCTTAGAATGCTTGGAATAGATTGGGATAGCTTAGACATTCATTAGGCTTCTTAACTCAGCTTGGATCAAATTTATTTAACCTTGTGTTCTTTCCGAGCTAATTAGAGCTTATTTAGTCCATATCCCTACAATTAGCCCATTTATAGCTTCCTTTATCTCTTTGGCTCTAACTCTTTTAATTGGGCCTCCTTGAATGCTCAATGGATCCTTTGGAGATTTGCTTAAGCCAACTTGGTTCTCATCATTAGTCCTATTGAAACAGATCCTAAAGAACATGGAATGACAATTACCTTTAGCAATAAAAATGAGCTTCTAGAAGAAGAAGAAGAAGAAGAAGAAGAAGAAGAAAAAGCCTATATCCAAGAAGAGGAAATAAAGGAGTGGTAGCAGATAATTGAAGAAGACGACCCCAAAACCTTGTCCCAAGAAGAAGAAGAAGAAGAGTGGATAAAGGTGGTTAAGGAAGAACTATCAGAGGAAGTAAATAAGGAAAATAATGAAGAGGCATTGGTAGTTACCTTAAATACGGAGGCTTATCACTTCCTCCATGAGAAATTGCTTGCATCAAATGAAAACTCAGGGATTTTTCATTATCTCTTATTTTATTAACAGTTTGTCATAAAAAAGAGTATTAATGTAGTCACTAGGACTTATTAACTTGATAAATTATGTTCTATTTATTACCTTGCAACATGTGGTTTACTTATAGGCTACTAAACTACTTTGTGGAGAAACGAGTGGAAGTAAGCCACTGATCATAAACCAGGATGAGGGTGATGTGCAAGGTAGGTCGAGCTAACGATGTTAAACAAGTGCTATATGGGAGGTAACCCATGAATTATAATAGTTTTATTTTTATGTTATTTTGATTTTCATATCTCGTATTTATTTTTATTTTTTATTGTTATTTATTGTTATGTTTTTATCCCTTTTTCGTTTATGTTTTTCAAGGATTTAATCTTATATTGGATGGATTAGAATTCACAAAAATCGTCTTACTTAGAAAAGTACCACTAAACCTTCTCACTATAATACATACTTATAATGTATACATTAGGGACAATGTACAACTTTAAGTATGTGGAAGGGATTGATGTTTTTTTATGAAAACGAATAGAAAACAAAGGTTTATAATTCTACATCTCCCTTTCTCTTCTATCGAATGTTCTTGCAAGTTTGAGGTTAATGTTGTAATCTATTGGATCTTTGAATGATTTCTTCATGTTTTCCACTTCTTTGGATCAATATTATCCCTTCTGGATGTTCTCCATGTCTGGAATAGTCTTTAAACGTTTGCTCTCTCATTTTGCCTTCAACCACATCTTTTTATAGTAAATTTTAGGGTTCTAGGAGATACATAATCTGATACACGAGTGTATACTAGACCGTGTATAACTCAAAATCTTCAGAATTTGCAAATCTGCACAGCTTAAAGAACTTACTCGACTATGTATCCCTTCCTTGCTTTAAATCTTCATTTATGTCACATTTTCTGCCGAATTCTTTTCTATTTGGTCGATGAAGGCAATTATAACCTATAAATACACTTGTAGCAAACTAAGTACTAAATATATAATAAAAGTATAAAATATCAAGTAAAAGAAACCATTTATGGGTGCATAAATACGGAAGCTTATTCTTGTTCTCAAGCAAACCATAATCAAAATTATAAATTTTACAACATCCATCCTTCGCTAATCTGATATGTCCATTCATACCATAAATCATCATATCATATTGAATCAAATTAACAGACAATTAGAGTCATCTTAAAATTAACTACCTAAGTCAATATTAATAGTAATCATATCAATAATCGCATCGAAATCAAAAGTGTAAACCTTTACACCCTCACTAGGATTTCAATCAATGCACTCAAGTGTTTATAGGTTTGCTGCAACTCTTTTTAATTATGATAGATCTATTCATACATGAGGATTTCTCAATCTCAATCATATGAAATCAAATCACGCATTAATATTCTAAATACATTAGAACAAGAATAAAATGCATAATTGAATCGCAATAATTAATCAATATAATTGCATTGAACAAAAGATTAAAATATATTGTTTCACAAACTAAGGTTCATCGCACCTAGACACTAAACACGTTTAGTTAATCATAGAAAACAAAATCAGTAACAAACATGCAAAAAAACTAATAGAAAACAAAGAAATCTCGCCTTTTCTGTTGAATCTTCTTATAAGTTTGGATTGAATGTAGCTTTCTATCAGATCTTTTTTATTTAACTTTATGTTTTCCTCGTCCCTTGATCAAAATCGTTGCCTCTCTAGTTATCTCATGTCTCAAAACTACCATAAAACTTGGCTTTTCCCAATTTTCCTGCACTCACGTCCTTTTATAATAAAATTTAAGATTTCTGGGATATACATGGTTACTTACACAGGCATGTGAGAGACTGTGTATAATTAAAAACACATGAGTTCATAATTTTGCATGGGTATAGAGACTCACATGGTAACACACACGGTCATGTATCTTAAGATACATGAGCATATAACTCTACACAGCCAAAACCCAAATTCTTCAATCTTCACATATTTATAAAGACTTACACAGTCACTATACACAGGCATATAGGTCTTTAGTTGCTTCAAATCTCTGTTCTATGCCACAACTTGATCTGAATTCTTCTCCTTTTATTCCATGAAAGCAAATATAACCTATAAATGCGTTTGGAGAGAATTAAATACCAAAAATACAACAAAACTATAAAATATCAAGCAAAATACATCAAATATGGGTATATAATTATAGTCAAATCTGTATCTACCATTGTCGGCAAATCACAAGGAAAGAAATTAAAAGAACTTTGTGGGAGATGAAGAGTGGGATGATAGTAAGGCCTGATGAGATAATTATAGAGGTGTGGAAGATGCTAGATGAAACTTAGCTAGCCAAGATTTTCAAAATGATGCTTAAGTCCACTAAAATGTCGCATAAGTGGAAACTTAGTATGCTAATTCCTTTATACGAGAACAAAGGGGATATCCAAAGCTGTAACAACTATAAAGGCATCAAAGTAGTTAGTCACATCATGAAGTTATGGAAGAAGGTGATTAAAAAGATAGTGAGAAATGATGCGCCTATCTTAGAGAACTAGTTTGGTTCTATGCCAACAAAGTCCACAACAAAAGCTTTACATCTCTTTGGAAGATTAATAGAATATTACAACAAAAGATTAACCTATACAAAATTTGTATTAAATTAGAAAAAGGCATATGCCTAGGGAAATTATATGGAGATGTTTAAAAGTTAAGGGAGTTTCTCTAACCTATACACTAGTTATTAGGGGTATGTATAAAGTTGGGAAGACTAGAATAAGGATAATAAGAGGAGATACAATACACTTTTTCATCAACACCAAGTTACACCAAGGCTCCTTATTGAGCCCCTTTGTGTTTGCAATAGTGATGGATGATCTCGCCAAAAATATCCAATGGGATGTGCCTTGGTTTATGTTGTTTGCTAATGACATTGTTATAACCTACATAGATCCCAATTTATAAATTGATTTGGCACCCTAGTTCGATTGAAATTATTTAACAGAAACATAAGAATTTTATAAACTCTAGATAAAGGTGTGTGAGGGAAAGGCCATTATTTACACTGCTAGTAAATAATAATTGTTTAAACCATAAAACATAAATCATAAATTGATTTACTAGTATGGGTCACAGTAAAACTATTTCAGATTTGTAACATAGAGATAATAAATATTCAATCCAGAAAACCATTACTAAGGGGTTCAAAAACTACCCCGCATAATAAAATAAAAGGTTTTGATTGGTGGCATCCGAAGTTGAAAAGTTTGCAGCAAGAGGAGAAGATTAATCGGTGATTGGCTGATTGGATGACTATTAAGTGTCTATGTTAATGGCCGACAAATAACTGACTGTGAGTCACTTACAAAGGTGGTTAAAAGAATACCTTTCTTAATAATTTGATGAATATAGTTACACTCTGTTGCACTAACTTTTGAGAGTATACCAATGAAAGTATAATGACATGCTCAACGCTCTACAACTAGATGAAGTGTGATGATGTCATCGCTCTAGCTAAAGCTACATCCATGTATTTTTATCTTTTGATATAAGGAAACAATGGCAGTGTTAGCTCCCGAATGTTTTTTTTTTAAGTTAAGCATGATTTAGATAATTATGAGGTTTGGATAAGTGAATTTTTGGGAGTTGAATTTATTTATTTATTTATCGTCGGGCACGTGACTCGCAAGGGCGGGGTCACAATAGGCAGAGATTGCAAGACATTCTTCTGTATATGGGAAGGTATTTGTCTCTTGTTTACAAGTAACGTAACTATGTTAGAGTGGGTCGAAGGTCATACAAAATCAAATGTTCCCATATCAATCTCTTCTACAGACTTAATCTTTAATGTCAAATAACTTTATCAGTTGAAGAATTGGGCTTGAGCCAAGGACCTTAATTTATTTAACACTTTTTTTGGAATTATTTTCTATTTAAGTTAGAATTATGAAATTGGTTTGCTTCAGGATAAGTAAATGCTTAACTGTGATAGATTTTTATATATGCTAAATTAGCTTTTATTTCAATATGAATTTATAACATTAGGCTTGTGTTTTGGACATTTTTAATGGATTTGATACTGAAAATGAGATATATTTTTTTTGAAGAGTTGAAATCAATGGCTCAAAACCTGAAGGTTCTAAACGAGTTGGCTATAAATAGGTCTTTGAGACCAAACGTGACTCGAATGGCTCCAAAGAATACCAACTGAGCTACAGTTGATTAGAATAGATCATAAATAGTATCATAACATAGCAATTCCTATAAGGGATAATTTTGGTAATCTTAAGTCAAAGTATCACTTATATAATCATCAAAATAAAATTTCTGTAGACATACAAGTAATGTTCCAAATGGATTTCTTATGGGGAGTTAATTCAATGAATTTATTCCCTAATAAGCACCCACCCGTTTGTTTAAGTATATTTTTACTTTAATCTATAGGATTTACTAGTTCTTTCACAAGGAAAAATATACATTTTCTAGTTTTTTACATTCTACTAATGTCTAATCCTATAGAACATTAATAGGTATAATTTAAAGATAATACATAAATGAAATATGAATCTCATAATTATAATCTCATCATAATTTTATTTGCAATTTATTCCACAAACTTTATCATATACATCTGAATACGTATAAGATAAAGAATGCCTTTAAATTATTATATCACTATACTACAACCAACTGATTAGTTGTAGGTTATAAACCAATAATCTTTCACTTGTGCGAAATCAATCATTTAAGTATCTTATACCATATCTTTATATAATAATCATGCTATTGCTAAGATAGTGGTTTAGTGAGAGAACTTTACAAGATTCTCTGTAGTGAGTACTTGTTTAAAACTTACAATTTTCTTCTTAATTATCATCATAATTAAAAGAATTTGGCTAAATACATACTTGGATATTTGATCAGACCTTAGCTCTTTTTATATTCCCAATGGATCTAACGTTCTATAGTACGTTACTTTTTAAACAATGCAAATAACTATATCAAGTTTATTTAAAAAATTATTGATTTAATTAATCATTTCCATTAAATGAAAAATGTAATATGGCTTAATTAGCAACCATTGCTACATTGGAACATTTCCAATCTTAAAATGATGTTGTTCTAAACATTTTTATTACATTATCTATGTACATAGACTTATAATAGGTAAAGAACTTCTAATTTATCTCTATAGATCTAATTACCATAATTAAGTTGTTACCTTTCTCATATCCAATATGAATTGTTTTTGGATAATTATATTTTCAATAATTAAAATTATGAATTATTATTCTCTATAAGCAATATGTCTCTACAAAATCCTCCTAAAGAGGACAGTTATACTCCAACTAACCTTTTTGTTGACATAATAAATTCACAATCATCAACAAAGTAAACTCTTTGGATTCATCACGAAAATGAACCTTTCAATGTCTTGTAACCCTTTAACTACACATCTAATGTATCAACAAAGGAACTAGTTCCAATTGGATGTATTGTCATGAGATTTGAATTTTTCAAAATTCATCTTACTCCTACTACTTATCTTGAGAACCATTCTTCTATAATATATTGAAACAAACAATATGTTCAACAAGTCTGTGAGATTATATCTAACCTTTTGGATATCTCATAATCATTTATTATTCAATTTAGTTCTAAATTTAGTGGATAATATATGTTTCGACTAAGCATCACATCCTTAAATCATTAACTTGGGCTCTTTCAAAGTCTTAACGTTTCATATTTAATATGAAATCTTGCTAATTGATTTAACTGAAACTACTAAAGGTAAATTGTAATACTAGGTATAGTTATAAAAGAAATAAATATTGGATCATACAATATCTCATATTGAATTTTCCTTTTTACATAAATCCATACACTTATGGAATTCTTATTATGAAGGTGTTTACTAGAGAATCTCATTCCCTATAAATAATTGAAAAATTTTAAACTCACCATATCGATTTTATCGAAGTGCTTCAACATTTTTAATGCTTAATTTCTATTTAGGTCTAAATAATTTGAACTTTTCAAAATTTTAAATTAATATTTTATTTAATACATATGACTATATCATATAAAGTCTTTAGTAATCTAATAAAATATAAGTATCATCCTTTTATGAATTGTTTTCCATTCAATACATCATATGTATAAAATTTAACAACTCAATACCATCATTATCCTTTCACCAAAGATTGGTTTGGTTATTCTTCAACTTAACAACTTTCATATAATTCACAATAACAAGAATACATATATCCTTATATATAACTGTGATTTTTATTATGTTGATTTAACCAACATGTTATAAAAGGATAGTCTCAGTTATCCAACTTTTTATTCTTGCCACTTATGTTAAACATAGGTCTCCTTTAATCCAATACATACAAACTATTTGTATAAATCTGGATCAACTACTTTTGCTCAAAATTCTTTTTCTAGTTATGCCTTAAACATTATAGTAATGTTGAATCTAAATTTAGTATCAAATACTTATTAGCATGAACTATAAATATACATGATCTCTATTATATTTCATGCAGGCAAGAAAAATCATGCAATCGTTTCTTCTAATAATAAATATTATCATTCTATAGCAAAACCTGTAATTGATGTTCATGTTTATGTTTTTAATAGGTTAAATTAAGTGGAATAATTACATCAAGGTACTATACCTTGATACATCAATTTGCAGGTGCTTTCATTTTAGCAGGAGGTGTAAAAAATCGTAGATAAAGATGTAAAAGTGCAAAAGAAAATTTTTATATAACAAGAATATAATACTCAAGTTCAAAAGTAGTAATAATAATAATAATAAACAAACAAACAAATAAATAAATAATATTGGGTTTATGGAATAAGAGAAAGGTCCCTATTTCTGCTGCCCAAGAAGTAACGATGATTCAAGACAAACTTCATCCCCCAACTCTGGCATTTGTTGAAAAACTGCCAATTGCCGATATGCCTTTGCTTTATTCTCACAATCCCATAACATAGGGCCATCTTGAAGCCGACATCAAACCAAAGCTGAAACCTGCAGCCAGTTTCAAGCCAAGGAACCAAAGACAAATGCGGTAATCAAAAATTCTGAATTATTAGTTACTAAGTAGTAAAGTTTACAAATCTGAATGTGACCTTACCTTTTAGTTATAGCCGGCAGAGTCAACAGCCACACTCTTCACCACTTTGTTTCTATAAGGTACTGAGTAATTAATATTGTAGTTTAGTGTCAGTCTAAATACAGGCGGAGAAAGTTAACATTAGATATTTTAGGCTTTCGGAGGTTTCCTACACATCGCTGACCATCAAGAAATGCTTTAATTATCGCTTCCTAAAATTTTATTTGAGCCGGCAGTATCAATGCAACTTTCATGTTCTGGTACCAGCGATTGACATTGAATTGTCTGACAATCATAGCTTTTACCAGCTCATTACAAATTGTAAATAAAGAATCAAATATATGTACCCTTTAAGATTAATACAAACATACTTGTCCAAGTACAAACAGATTGTCACAAAAATCACAGTCTGGGATATCATTTTCAAGTGTCTCGGTAACAGTCTCAGATAGGAAACAGAGGTTAGGTCCTCTACTCTTGTCAAGCCTCGACGAACATCTACTCGCAATTACTAGGCCTAACGAGTACAGCAGCAAATCTAAGAATCTTTCAGCAACAAGAGTGTTTTATCCAGAGTTACAAAAGAACATGGCTTCTTACTCGATGGAAGACTTCGTAGGAAACGGAGCTTTGAATGAGCTGCTTCCAAAATTGTTAGAGGAAGGCTGGGATGATGTGCCAACCTTGAAGCTTATGAACTCCGAGGATATGGATGTACTGAACATGACGCAGAGGCAAAAGGTTAGTTCTCATTGAAAATTTGATGTTTCCCATCGTACCCTGTCAATCTCTGAGCTTCTTTTTTCTCAATTTAGGATGCGTTGGAAATCAGAACATACCTGCATGACCGCGTGCTAATGCAATATGGAGATGCGCTGGAGGCCTCGGGAAAATGCTTGCCTGAGATTCTTAGTTTAAGCACTAAAGAAATTACTACACAGTTTGGTCTGAAGAGAGGTCACCTCGTTCGTTTCACGAACAGAACTGGTTTACGTACAGAGCATTTGCCCACTTCATATTCGTTACCAAGAAGGACGATGACCCGCAAAACATCCGACAACGATGCCCTTTTCAAGAGCTCTGGTTCAGCCCGATCAATGAAGATGCAATTGAGATCTAATGCAGGAGTCTATTATGACGACAAATCAGTGGAGCAATCAGTTGCTGATTTAAAGGTCAAAGATGGACATATATTTGAAGGGATAGTTTCAGCAGGGCCTCCTGAGCCTCGACTTTGTGGGTGTTTAACACCTCCTCCAGTTGTTGACATGGTTTCACCTTATTCTTGCATTGGAAATATATCAATACAGAAAATGGCACCTGAATATAAGATAGGGATGCAGCCTTTGGTCAAAACCAGAACACCTCCAATGAAGGCTTCTCAACTGTGGAGGGATAAACCAGCTGTGCTTCTGTGCATCCGACGACCTGGGCAAGCGTTTTTCTTCTTCCGGTTTTGATTGTAAATTTTATGCTTTGGAACGATATCATCCAACCATTATAAAAGAAAAAAGACTCAAGACTGTATGTATGGTAGTTTTAAGAGTACACGGACAAACTTTACTTCTAGTTGATTTCTCAATGTCACAACAGGTGCATCATGTGCAGAGCTGAAGCTCACCAGCTTTATGCAAAAAAACCAATATTTGATGGATTGGGAGTTCGATTATATGCAGTTCTCCATGAAAATATTGAATCCGAGGTAAGGTACCAAAGTGAAGTTTCAGCCACCTGAAATGCAATAAATTCCCAACTCCTTTTCTTGATGCTTAAATTGTTTCCATACAGGTACAAGACTTCTGGCCTCGATACTGGGGTGGTGCTGTACTGTTTGACAGGAATATGGAATTCTTTAAAGCTCTTGGTGGTGGACAACTGCTGAAAGATAAGTTCTTATCAGGATTTGTATTCAATCCCCGAGCTATTGCAAATTACAAGCGTGCTAAAGCGCTGGGATTAGAGCAAAACTTCAGAGGAGAAGGTGAAATCAAGGGTGGACTTTTTATTGTTGGCAGCGGCAAGAGTGGCATTGCCTATCAATTCATTGAGAGAAACTTTGGTGATTGGGCACCTTTAGCTGAAATAATTTCAATCTGTAGCCAAATTCAGGTAATTATTCTTAGCTTCTCTGCTCAGACTCTATGAATTTTGCTATATAACATTCATATCTTTAAACTGATGCAGAACCAACAAGAAGAACAAGAGCAGTCAGGAGATTATGAATGACAATCAAGAGATCATGAGATTTATCTGTGATTTATCAGAGCATATGTTATGTCAAATAGAATCAAACCAGTGGTTCATAGTTTGCTTTTCATTGAAGTTCATGTCTTTATTTTCAAATTAGAGAAAATGAATGGTATGGAATACTTTAACGCACTGATTCATAATATTTGATTAATTGTTCAACCCCATTAGACAGACGTTTCAATTTCCCCAGTTTCTAACTTAAAAATGAATAATATGAAATACTATTAATTCAAGATATTTAGTAATTGTTAAACCCCGTTAAACAGAAGCTGCAATTTTCCCTAGTTTTCAACTTTTATATAAAATATTTTATTTTTAACTATTCTATTTTTGATTAAAACAAAAATAGAAGCTAGTTGTTAGACTCCTAAGTCCAGACTGCGGGATCTTGCGAGTGTTAGCGAGCCTTAGCCAATGCTTGGCACGCAAGTCGGCACGAAGAAGACATGTTGACGAGGGAACAAGGCGAAATCTTACGAGTTGGCGAGCAAAATTCGAGGAACTTGCGAAGTAGGCGAGGGATGCGGGAAGTATCGGCGAAGATATCAAGAGTAGGTGAGATTCGATACACGTAGGCACGCGTAGGCGCGCATTGGCGAAAATCTTCAACGAGACGTAAGATTTGGATGGGAGGTCGCGTGGAGTTGACAAACTAAGTCATGTGAGACACGAGGGTGCGCGAGAATGCGCAAAGATGTGTGAGACCCCGCGCAGATGCATGAAGGCATGCGAGCACGACGAGGCGCATAAGTGCTTGACTTCGGCAAGGCAGGTCAAAGGCATGTGAAATATGCGAGATTTTATACTAACTCGGATTGTGACTTGTACTTAATCATGGAGCGACGAGATTGTAACATAAATGAGCTTGATCATTGAAGATAGACTTATCCATAAATGTGCATTGATGGACTTATGTGTGGATAGGTCGTGGTGAAAACACATCAGTAGTGACGTGATAACTGTGGATGATGTGACACATGATGACGTGGCAGATAAGATCACAATAGATGAGCATCAGCTTTAAGAGATAAAGATTATGTAGAAGGATCATCTGAAGAAAGAGGAGATCTTTGTGGATAAGGATAATCATTCTTAGATAGGGTAATCTTTTATCTTGTTAATGTGATGTAACTTAATCCTATTAGATAGGATAAGACCGTAATCTTAGCTAGCAGAGTTCTATTAAGACTCTAACTTAGTCATCTGGAGGAGCCTATAAATAGCTCACAAGAGTTGAGAGTTATACAGAGAATTTGATTATTGAGTCATTTAATGAGAGAAATCACACAGAGGAGAGAGCTTTGAGAGTTGAGAGCTTTTGGGAGAGTTCTCATTGTAAGGGCTTCAAGCAGGGAGTTCCTTGTAAAAGCTTCAAGTAGGGAGTTCCTTGATAGTGCTTCGTGAAGGAGGTACTTATATCTTTTGTTAACATTTTGTTAAGAGTTAACGAAAGATTAGCTTCGGCTATATTTATATCTCTTGTTGCTTTCTTTACTCTATTATACACTTGTGTTCTTTTGTGTGTGAAAGAAACACTTTACACACTTGTGTGCGCATGAGGTGTTCGAAGGCTATCGGAATTGTTCGACGACATTTACGTGAGAAGGCTGAATCTTACTTAAGCGAACTTAAGAGGGATTGCCTTACTAAGGTAAAACGTGACTGGCGGTGGAAGTTCGAGTCCAAAGTAGACCTCTGTGATACCAGCCACATAGTTTCTTGCAAAATATTTTCTAAACACTTCTTTTTAACCAATTGAAATAATATCTTTTATTTGTTTTTATCATAATCACATAATTGTGATAGTAATGAAAATGATGCTCCTTCAATGTCTCTCTCTTAAAAATGTTTTTCCATGTAACTCAATTGCAAAAGAACTTCTGGTTAATTTTTCTTTTACCAACCCAACTTATGTTTAACAAATAAGAAAGAAGAAACTGCAGAAGATTTTTACGTTCTTATAGCAACTCAAAAGTCTTTACATTCACAAACTAGTGAGATCAATTCGTAAGATGGAGTTTACTTCCACTATTGCCAATCATGCTTATAAAGGTGTTAACATCAATCTCCTGGTAATAAATTTTCAATTAGCGATACTCCATTAATGATATCTTGCTGAGAAACTGTAGACGTAACTTGGCCACAAACATGAAAATGGGATTTTGAAAAGTCAACACTCACGAAAGTTTAAGGGGTCGATGTACAGTCTCTCCCCTGTATTTTTTACAAAAAGCTTTTTTTCATCGTTCCAACCTGTAATTTTTTTGTCACAAAAAAGTAACTTTTTATCAGTTGATTCAACGCTCTCCGGTGGAGATTTTGGAAGATGACAATATAAGGAGAAAGCAATAAATATAATTTGCCTAGTTATGTAAATTACAGAGCCCATCTTATCATTCAAGGGCTTCGCTATTAATCCGTGAGAATCATGGAGAAACCAATCTATACATTTTCAGCTTCACAACCCGAACAGCTCCTGATCAATCTGTACTGTTATCCAGGATTTCCACTCCAAAATCAATAAGGATGGAGCGGTATTAATCTTGAC
This sequence comes from Erythroxylum roraimae, assembly GCA_027568915.1. NCBI lineage: Eukaryota > Viridiplantae > Streptophyta > Magnoliopsida > Malpighiales > Erythroxylaceae > Erythroxylum > Erythroxylum roraimae. The sequence continues at coordinate 16,954,125 of JAOSBL010000003.1, read as the reverse complement.
CAAAGTGCAATCAACCTACGTTGTCAAAAAACCTTGCCTTCCACAAGTGACCGGTAACCGCTCCCTAGGAAGAGTTACTCCCCAACTCAAGAACTAGGTTGAATTGCAACTGAAAAGAACTCGTATGCTTTTATCTTTAAGATTAGCTGTGAAATATAAGAAGTAAAGCCGTTTTGGTCGCATAACAACAAGGGAAACAATTACAGTTCAATTTTCATTTGGCCTGAGGGAAGCGATCCTGGAAACAGAAAGGAACAACTTTGGATTTAGAATTGAGACACTTCGCTTCTAGTCTAAGAAAAGTTTCTATATTTAAGAGTGGCAAACACAAGCTATACCGTTCATGACTTGACTAACTTCAGGAGCACTGATTCCATAGTTCACCTGAACAACGTTATGGAGGTCGTCCTCCCACACGTTAGGTACCTGTTGTCAAAAGTATGACATAAATGATATTTACTTGCATGAATAATGCCAAATTCCAAATAAAGAAACGGAGATTCTTATCACCGTGCTGTTTCACAACAACACAGTAAGAGGTAACAGGCTAATCAATTAAGTACCTGAGAAGGCTCTTTAATTCCTCCAGTCATGGGTTTCACCCGTGGATTAACAGTTCTGCTGAGTATGTCGGACTGGCTCTCCATTCCTGGAATGGTAGCTGGAACAAGTCCTGATTGAGTAGGATGCAATTGGGGATAAATCATAGGCAACTCTGGCGAAAACGGAAGAGCAGAGGAAGAAAGAGCCCGAGACTGAAAGATCTGAGCATATTGGTAAACCACAATTATGAAGATTATGAACCAGACAATATGCAGAAAACAGAAGTTACAAGTAAACCATGTTTTACATACGGACATGCTAACTCTTGGTTTACTGGGCAGCAAAAGATTGTCAAAAGATCTCATTCACTTACATGTCAAAAGATCTCATTCACTTACATCTTTTGCCAGGAGTCCTTCTACGTTAAAATCAAGCCTTGGACTCACCGTTGCAAGTTTCATGGATAGAAACTGAAAATATATATATATATATATATTTAAGATGAGATCTCAGCAAAGTACTCTAAAGCTTTCTGCAGTTTACCAAGTTTTCTTTACATATTTAAAGCAACTCATTAAAGAGATGAAGAAATAGATAGTTTCCAGCCCGCCCATTTCAAGCAATTTATGAGTTATAGCATACGGTAGAATAGTGTTTTTCTGCCTGCAGACAATGCCTCTGTGATGAAATTGAGCTGCCTATGGCATGGGTGGAGAGTATTGTGCGTTATTCATGCCACCGTTTAAAGGATGAATGAAGTAGATTCTTGTCACAAGTACCTCAACTTGCCTCTGCAGTGATTGCACGTAGTTGATGATTTCATCTAGCATCACTGCCTTGCCTGTAACCTGCAAATATAGTTGATTATTTTACAAAAGAATCAAGGTAATTCAATATTGTAATTCAAGTGAAATGTTCTTCATTGGGCGGGCATGAATACCAACAACCGACCTTGCTACAACCTGGGACAAGGTCTTGTAGAAACTTCATCCTCTCACTAATCTTTTCCCTTCTTACCTGTATTAACAACGAATACATTAAAGTTTAAAGGCTAAAATGAAGTCGCTCAAGGTCACCAAACCACTTTGACACAGCATCTTACTCTTTCTGCAAGACTATGGCTATTTGTTGCCTGGCCTCTTCGAGCTCTAACATGAATGTACTCTTCTTTTGGTGGTTCTGAAGTTTTACCTTGTTTTCCAATAGACTTACTGGTATTTGAAATGGGGCTATGTTCTGCTTTTTGTTGAGTTCCATGGTTAGCTTTTGTAACATCAGCCGATCGTTGGGTTTGCCTTGCCTGATCGAGCTCAGAATCCTACCACAAAGAAGTTATACAGACAACAGAATAGTGAGTCGAACAAGCATAAAATAAGAGAATAATGATGATATGTAGTTTCTACCTGCCCATTTCTTTTTCTCTTTTTTGAGCCAAGGCTCTTAGAGAACATTTCCCCACCATTTTCATCCAATATAGATGGCTCCTCTTGACCACCATCACCACTGAATTCAGCTTCATCCGATTCACTGCCAGACTTACCAACACCTTGTTTTAATTCATCATGAGATTTTACAAGGCCTTCACTTCTTCTCTGACTCTTAAGGGGGTTATCATCAAAGGCTAAATGATCAACGGACATGGAAACATCTTTGGGTGCATCACCAACCCTCAAAGCATTCTTCTGAGCTTGTCCTCCAGATACAGATTTCAACCCGCTACCTGTAAAAGCTTCTTCTGGTCCTTGCGTCATTCCCACACCCCTAGAATAAAGATCCATGGTGTCTGGAACTCCAAAAGGGTTCAGCATATCACCGAAATTCCCACCGCTAAAGCACGAAAACCGTGCAGCACGCTCAATGAATGCAGAATCAGCAGGAAACTGGGATAAGCTCTGCGGGAGCATTAGAGGGGCAGTTGGCAAAAACATACCACCTTTCAGCATTGTATATGGCAAATTCCACCCAGCGTCCAGTGTTCCGTCAATACATGTTCTCAAAGATGCAGGGCCAACTTTCCCAATTTCTATTGTGTTCGAAGTGCTTGCGTTATTTTTAAAATTAATCTCAGTAAAACCTAAGTTTTGTGAATTGGTGGGATGCTCCCACATGGTTGGACCAAGTGAGTCTATCATAGAAGTTGATGAACAGGAAGAAACTCTAGCTACATCTCCTCTGCATACCGCCATTTGACTATCAGTGGGAAGTAGACCCAGGGATGAATTTGCTATATTGGCACCTGTAAATCGCCAATCCGAGGACATGCTGCCAGGAGAATGATAGTTTATGGCATTTTCATTACTTTTTTCCTGTTCAAGTTTATCCTTCTCATTCATTTCCATCATTCCTTGCACGGCTTGCGACTGTAGTCACCAATAGCAACTTTTATCTCACAACTGCATTTGGCCCACGAGCAAACATGTTATCAATTCTATCAAGCTAGAAAGTAACGTCTAAGTTGAACAAATCAAGAACCTACTCAATATGATCAACCAAAGATCAAAAGAAGCGAAGACAGGTAAGAAGCTACTCAATATGATCAAACTTCTACAAGAACTTCTTTCTTCCTAATATACGCTTAAACTAACTTTATTAACAAGCTATAGGCGCAAAACAGAAAATTTGAACCCACAACAGAAGAAACTTCGGAGATCAAAGTGTGTAAATATATTCCTTTAACAACTCAATCCGCCCAGGAAAAAATTATCTAGACTTATCCATGCAAAACTAACCACAATATATATCAGTTGTTGGAACTAAACTGTAGAGACACGCTTCTGAAATTGGCCCAAAAACCAAAATTTATTGAAGCTGAAAGACCCAGGTACCAAAATGAGTACCAAAGATGATAGAAGTTGGAGTGGTAGTATTTCCAACGCTACCAACTACCGAATTTTCCGTTTACTGAAATTGCAACCAAGAAAGTACCCCCCAAGACAAATGGATCACAGAAAAAAAAGTTCAAAGAAAAGCTGCAAAAGGGCGTAAAAGAAGCAGTCAAATAAGAAAAAAAAAAAGAACATCGATTTCAGTACAAGTCAACAGCCCCATTCAAAACCCTAGTCAGAGTTCAACGGCAGACAGCGAAAGCCCGCTAAAAGTAGCAAGAGAAAGATACCCATTTCAGATTCTGTGCAACTTTTGCTGCTCTGCACTCAGTACTCAGTACAAGCCTTTTCTCCACTCAGAGACAAAACTTCATTGAATTTTTTGGGCTCTGTTTTGTTCAAAACCTTCCTCGGCTTTTCAGCTCACATACAATCTGTTCTGTTCTATACACAACCCCAGAGTCTCAGTTAATACACAAAAGAAAAAAGCCTGGAAGTTCGTTCAGTTATTATAAAGACCATGAGACGGGTTGAGAGAGAGGAGGGGAATTGAAGTTAAGGTACTTGAGTAACTTTCAAAGAGAGAGAGTGAAAGAGAAGAGTAACGGCAAAGGTCCTTCATTTATACCCACGCTTGCATCAAAAAGAGAGCTCTGATGATTAACCACAACCACCGCCATTGCCACCGTGAAATTTTAAAAAACGGCTCACTCTTCTCTCTGACTCTAACCTCTGCTTTATTATCGACTTTAACTTTAATTTGGTGTGTATTCTTTTTCTTTTAGAATTAATTTCTCGGGAGCTGAGTTTAAAATGTTTAACGGGTTTCTTTAGTCAAAGGCTCAAAATGTAGCTAAGGCTCATCTCCACACAACCCTTGGGGGATTTTGCATTGTCTAGCTCTAGCTCTGGCTCATTTCCACACATTAACTCTGGGTGGGTTTTTCATTTCTTACGTATTATGCCTTTGAATGATTCAAAATACTTACAAGATCGCTTTTCTTTTCTTGTTTAGATTAGATAAACTTTTTCATTAAGAAACTGGGGCTTAACGTCTTTGTTTCCCCTTTCTTTTAAAAAAAATTAACGTCTCTGTTTACTTCTCTGCATCAAGGATTTTTGGTTTGAAAGATGCTGCCCACTGTATTTTGCAGCTTGATGACTTTCAAGTTAAAATGGCTTATACGAAGGCCTAATCATAAAAATAGAAGAGTAATTGAATTTAATGGCTATGATCATCTCATGACGTTCCCAGAGCTGACGCATCAGGCTTCAGTTATTGTTTCTTTCTTGGGTAACTAGGCCATATCGAGAGCTTCTTGGGCATCCATGAACATTAAAATATCCTTATAACTAATATTTTATGCGGCTGATGGCCGATACTCTTCTATCCTTCCTTCTCTTTTTCCCTCGCGTCATTATGAGTAGGGGCCTTGGGACTTGCTATCTCAAAGACCAAAGCTTCAAACTAATAATAATGCAAAGTCTTGAGCAAATCTCTTTTCTACACCTAATCTCTACTAACGACGAAGCTTCAAAAAATTACAGGTGAAAATGATTTGTGCCGATTGGGTTGTGTTTTACTCAACAAATTGAATAGAAACAATAAAACATGCATCATCACACTCTGCTGTGCATCGTACAAGAAGCCATGGAATTAATACCTACACAAGTAGAAGAGAACAATGATAAATCTGAAAAATTGCCAGTCACCCTATTAGATTATGAGGAAGCCAAGAAGCATAAAATTGCGGTACTGCCACATATCTTCCGTAGGGGGGCAGAGTGACTAGTTTCAACTGTAAATATCGGCGGGACCTGCATAATTTTGTAAAATTGAGATTTGGTTCAGGGTTGGCATTGGCTCGTCTTTTGGGAAAAGCTAAAACCTATTCAACCAAAGCACGTCCCATACGCAACATGGGATGGGAGTTGGGAGTTGGGAGTTGGGAGTTGGGAGTTGGGGATTCGAGATCTATCAACCAGACCTTTATTATTCTTTAAAACTGAAGAATCAAACACCACTGTATAATGGATCATTACTTGCTCTCTCTCTCTACGTGCCGTGGCCTGTGGACATGTACCAATCAAACGCGCATTGCCTTAAGCTTCAATCAATAAAACGAAGCACGTTTAAATACTTTGTGGTACTGCCCTTACAAATAATTTAACTATATGTATGTTCATGCTCGTCATCCAAAGCTCAAAATCTTATATTTTACTTAAAGCGTGTGAACCAGAAAATCATGGAAGTAAGGATATATATATATATAGCTTGAGAAGTGAGATGCAAGAAGCTTAAGGACTCGATACTCATCTTCTTGTTGGACTTAGTGACAAATGTTAAGCAAAGCAAGTTAATTTTTTTTAACAATAATTTAAATTCTAATGGAACCTTTCATAACCATGACGTGTTGTTGTGTGAGTGATAGATATCAAATAGTTTCCACCCCCTTTTGGTTCACTTTTCTTCTAAAACCCACCTATTATTTCACAGGGTCTACCTCTTTTCCTCCGACTAAAAGACGCCCTGTTCAAAATGCGGCCACTTTCCGTGTGCTTTTTCTCACTTCTCATCTGTTACTAAGAAAGTTATGTTTGGTAAGGACCCTTTGCCATGGAGAAAGATATATTTAAAGATTTAAATTAACGTAATTAAGATGATTCCATATTATTTTTCGATTATATTTTGTAAAAGATTTTTATACAATTCATTTTTTTATACTTTAAAAGTAGATTAATATCCCTAGGAAAAGTAAATATATGAAGTTTTAGTTTTTAGGAGAAGATCTTAATGGATAATTGTTTATTTAATTGCATATACATTTTAAACAAATTATTAGAAATCAATATACCATTAAGATTATATATTAAATAGAGAAAATAATAATTTAAATCAGGAAGTTTAATCAATTTTAAATTATCAGTCAAAATTATAAATTATTTCAATCAAATATATAAAGTTCCAATTTGTTACAAATATATTTTATTATTTACTCTACCTTTAACTTTACTAACGTGGGATGTTATATAATCAGTCTCTGACAAATTAATAGATTTATATATATAATGAAAAGGAATACAAATAATTTGATTTTAAGTTAAACAATTAAAGTGTTACAATAACCAAATTCTGCCCATATTTATAAAAATGAGTTACTTATGTTTCATCAAAAAATTTCACACAATCAAGTATTATGTTTAATTTGTTCTAGCCTTAACTATGATCACCAACTTAATTTGTCAAAATAGGTCAAAAGAACATTTTAGCCCCCAACGTTTACACTAAAACCTAAGTTAAACCTTAACATTTTAGTGTATTTAAAATGAACTCTAACATTTGCAAGACGTTTAAAATGAACCATAATATTTGGAAATTGTTCAAAATAACCTCCTAATTGGATGGAATCACTAACGGAGTTAGGACTCTGTCAATGCTGACATGGCATTTTTAAAAAATTTATTACAATGGAACACACATAAATGATATGGATTTTTTAATAAATAAAAGTGGGTCTCACTCGAGACAAAATGTTGCAATTGGAGAGGGAGGTTGAGTTTAAACTTTGCACTTTATTTTCATTACATATCTTCATTTTGGTTTTTATTTATTTATATACTCTTCATCTTCCCGCCGCTCCTACCAGCGCTTACTTACTTATAAGCAAAAAGGGGTCCACAAAATTAGCCTTTTCTTTTTTGAATAAGAGATTCTTTCCTGATAGAAGGAGCTGCATGTTAGAGAGATAGATCCTAATTCCATGTACGTGGTTAGGCAAGCCCTGCCGTCAGCTTCCACCCAGACAAAAAACATGCCATTTCCATTTAATTGTTGGGTTTAAATGCATAATGTTTTCTCCCAGTGCCTCCTTCAATCTCTGCAACCGACAGAAACAAATGCCAACGGAGGCAGTAGTGGCAACAAAGGGAGCTATAGAGAGAACCATGGTACCACCGGAGGAAGGAGCAGTCGCTACTCGTCTCTTCCCCTCCCAAGAGATGGTAGCGACGGTGTGGTCCAGTTAAAGCAACAACGCGTCATCGAGGAAAATAGTGACAACAGGGATGACGTCAGTCACTACTGTTCACTGCCATTCAATCACTGGTGCTTGGCCGCTACCACTCATGCCAATAATGCATTTTGGGTTTATGTTGTGTTATGGGTTGTTGAACGTCAGCCAGTAGTTACAACGAATAAAGCAAGGTTCCCATCTTTGAAGTAATCATACCTCACTCCCATTATCAACATAAAGGTGGACATCATTTGAAAGCCGACAAGTTGGATAATGAAATGTCCCAACTTATTGACGAGACACGCAGTGAAAGAGTAACTTGGTATTGTCCCAAAGAATGAGGAGACGAATATGACTCTTTACTGCTCATAGACTTCCTCTAGAGGATTCACTTTAATAGGGTCTTTAGTTAGCTTTAACATTGGTAACAAGTCTCTTTGTGACAGATTATGTGAATAGAACGCCACATCTAATAGCATCCAACTGCACATCAATCTTAGAAAAAAGAAGAAGAAGAAGAAGATCATAAATTTAGCAAAAGAACAAGAAACTGTTGCATGATTTTTCTTTAACATTGCTAATTAAATGGACCCCATGGAGTTCAAAGAAGGAATTTGACAAGATTGAATAGCTATTGTGATAGGTCCCAGTCAAAGCTATAATGAATTGGTTATTCTACTCAGGGTGAGAATAGAACCACACTGACTTTTGGATAAAATAGCTTACTTTATTGACAGCAACTCATAGATTAAATA
>JAOSBL010000003.1:16924663-16942620 GCA_027568915.1 Erythroxylum roraimae | reverse complement strand
TTTCTTAAATTCATAAATTTTCTCACCAATTTCTTTCTCATTTAAATTCATTTTAATATTTCTAATTTTCATCAAAAATTCGGGGTCCAACACAGTGACTTGTTATGTTACTTATAATATAAGGATGAAAAATATGCATTTTAATGATTGAATTTTATTTTCAATAATTATAATTTTTATTATTAGTTACACAATTTCTTTATTAATATATTTAGAGCGCTTAGTAAGAAAAAAACCTATGATCAAATTGATATTCATTGTATTGAGCATGTTGTTTTTTAGATTGAAAAAGAAGAATCATCACTTAATCTTAATTATACTGAACTTGAAAAAAGATTCATGAAGAAAATGCATTTGTCATAATGTATGAATTAAGAACATCTATTCATGGTTAATTGGTGTCTTATTATATATATTAAAATTAGAACTATAATGTATTACCATAAAAAATAATTTGATATATTAAATTTTTATTTATTTAAATGTCATAGAAGATATTAATGTAGGTACTTTGGATAAAGGCATGATTTGTAAGTCTTTAAATAATATTAAAATTTTAGAACTTTTGATGTTACCACGACAAGACCTAAATTGTTACAAGTATTTTAATTTTTTATGTTGGTTCAATTTTAGTTTGAATTGTCAGAATTATCGTTAATTGATTATACATCAATAAACATATGGGTGTATTCTTTTATTATTTTAAATATAAAATGTTTACTTATTTTATAATTTTATTCTCATTTATATGCACTTATTTTATGGCGCACTAATTTTGTTTGAACTTTTAAATATTAAATTTTTTTACTAATTTAATTTTCAATTTAATTTTTAAAACATTGCGCGCGAAGATATATTGTCTAATAAACATTGCGCAAAGTTACTAGCTGTAAGACTGGCACTAACAGCTAGTAATGAGAAGCATCTTTTGTGGTCCAAAAGATACAGAGGAAATGTACTTGACAATAAAATTACCACGTACTCATCTTCATAAACATACACTGATTTTGGTTCATAGGTTAAGATTAGTACTGCTTACTTTTATGCATCCACTCCAACGATGGGGCTTGTAGAACCGTTTTGAGTTTACCTGACCTCTCATTCTGTTCCCCGAGAAGGCTGCTAGATTTAGGCCTTTTCTATATCAATGAGATTGGGCTATGGGCCTATGGCCTATGAGGGTGATTGACCAAAGCCTATAACTTGCACAAGATTCCGATTTAAATCATTTAAATTCTTAATTTCTATTATAAATTGAAATTTTCATTAAGGGATTTTCTTTTAAACTAGGCGTGAAGAGTAAATGCAAAAATTCTATAAATTACTTAAATTCTTATTTTCAACGTTAAATGTGTCAAAAAAAGATTTTGATAAAAATATCGTCTTTTTAATTTGTAAATAATCTTGTTATTCATTCTTACAAGTTTGAAAGAAAGATTATTAATGAAATTGTTCATTTGTTACGAAAGATTAGAATATGGTGGAATGTGTAACATATTTTAATCTCGGAAAAAAAGAGGTTAAAAATTTATAGAGGAGGTGAGTTTCTAATATAATTCTTGTGGATGGCTTATATAAAATATTTTAAATGTTATTATTGTTGAAATAAAAATATTATAAAATAAAAGAAAACAAGAAAATTGTCAAAATGACATCAAATTTGTAACACTGTCATAGTGCACAAACAAAACCTTCACGCACTGAATAGGTCGCATTCAGCATCCCTGTAATGCTGAATGAATTACACAACGAAGTGTTGCCATATATGGCTTATCTTTCAGTTCACGGCTTGGGATTGTATTATTGCTATATTTCTTTTTTCATACTAGAAGACATTATCATGAGCTTAGTGAATTATAATTTACCTGCCGTCCGTCCCTTTGTTTATGTTTATATGGCAGTCTGTTGTCAGGCCGGCCTGGTCGCGGCACCTCAAAATGTTTTTTCTTTAGTTTTTTTGTACGAACTCAATAATTCAACTACAGCGCTGATAATGGATAACATGCGCATGTCATTGCGGCTCATTAAAATCCATCACCAACTGGTCTGCTCTCCTTGTTGTTGACCCACGGCTCATTTTAGACTTAGACCATGCTCTACACAGATCCCAGTGAATCAACGGTATTATGAAACATGAGGTAGTTAGGAAGAAAGAAACTTCTTAGTTTTTTCTTTCTCTGGTTGGATACTTGTTTTCCTCTTCAAAAATCCCTCTTCATCCATTAAGGCTTTTACCTGAAGAAGGTACTTCTCTCCTTAGACCCAATTCGCTGCTTTTTCTTTTCTTTTTTTTTATACTGTCATTGCTTGTATTGGCTCTTTTATCTATATCTTCACTTAGCAGAAACTTTTTAACATTTGTCTAATCGTTTAGTTTTTTCTTTTTTGGGTGGATTTCCTGTGTGGGTAAGTAAGTTCTTGGTGAAAGGTGTGACCTTTGAACTCCTATGTAGTCTCTTAGAGGTTTAATCTCTTAGATGGAATCGTTTTCTTAGCTTTATGATTGCCATAGAGAGTTGCTTATTTCATTAGCCTCATAAAGTCAAGAACGGTGGTTGAATTTCATAAGGAACTCAATCAAGATCTTTTTCACTTAGGGTGAACTATGAGTTATTAGACCAATGAAGACTGTCATCTTGTGCATTTAAAGATTTGCAAATGTAAAAATTCCACAGAAAACTATTTGATTTGACTCTGTAAGTGAGCTGGTGGTGACTTCTCTCCGTTATATACTTAATAATTTTTAGATGGGAATTGTTTCCAGGGGTGGAGACAATTAGGGGAACCAAAAGTGATGCAGAACATTTGCAACAATGAACCTTTTTGTGTCAAAACTTAAGATTATTCAGGTTCGTTTAATTGGGGAAAGTCTTCATAATACATCTCACCTTTCAGTGCAAAGGGACCTGATGTGTGCATAATCAGCATTTGCCTGTGATCGTTTAAATCTCTCATTTTATATATTGGAATTGCTTGCTATCTGGAAGATATGTATCTCATCTCTTGTGCAAAGTATTCCAAGACATTTGGAGTACAAGAATATGCTTATTGTTGCATGCTTACACTTGACTTTCCCCGCTCCCATTAGTAGTCCATACCAAAATCTCCATCACTGTGTATAAGAAAGCTTATCATTGGCTTATTCTTATATGCTTTCCTTTGTTTGGTTTTCCATATACAGGAATTTAACTGTGAGAATGGATGACCAGAGTGTTGACTATATACTTATTGACAATCCAATATTAGATCTTCAAGACAGAAGCTCATTCAGTGCCCAGGGAGTACAAGATTTAGAATCTATCACGAAAGTTCTAACTAGAGTAGATTTGGATTTGGAACATACTTCCAAGAAGTTAGTAAATTTGCATGTACTCTTGATGCATTTATTGGCTTGGGATAATGATCTTGAGGTAATGGCCATGTCAGCAACGTCCATACAGAAGGCATTAGAATTTGATCTTCTCTCTGGAATTTTAGATTCTACAGTGGGAGATGTGGAAATTTTTGTGGATAGTATCCAAGAAGAAATTTGTGATATCCGTAACAAAATTTCTTCATGTAGTTATTTGGCAGAACATAATATTGCTACGTTGGAAGAGAGAGTGTTTCAGTCAGAGGAATTATTGAATGAGTCCCTAGAGAAGGTTTCTAAGGTGAAGACACAGTCAACCAAGTTGCAGAGGGCATTTTCAGCATTCAGACTTGAGAACTGTAAGTGACATATTTCCATTTAAAACTTGTATGCAGGAAGTCTTCATTGTTTCTGCTTACCTACACAGATAAGTGCACTTCTGTAGGGGAAGATGAGAACACCAATGAGTTATCAGACAATAATCAACTGTTATACATTAGCCCAAGTTCAAAAAGACAGACAGCAGATCAGAGAAAGTATGTTTTAAGGATGCTGGAGAAATCTCTCGGAAGGGAGATTGATCTTGAGAATAAATTGTCTGAACTTATGCAGAATGAAGAACAGCTGAAAGTAAAACTGCACCACACAGAGCAGGTATCTGTCCGCATGGAGGAAGCAGCTGAAGTAATTTGGGGAAGATTTTTAGAAGCGGAAAATGCTGCCGAGGTGCTCATGGGGATATCAAAAGAATTGGCTGGTCGACTTCAAATTGTTCAGTTTTATGTTAATGGTTCAGTTCAACGAGAATCTGAGTTAAATGCTAGACTCCATTATTGCATACAGCAGCTAGGTTCCAAAGATGCTGCTTTAAATAAGCTTAAAAGAAGTATTGATGAGCACATTAGCAAAGGTTCTGAAGTATCCATTTTGGTGGAAAGAGTAAAATCACTTGAGGAGCAGCTAAAAAGATCTGAATTACGTTTGGTGAATGTAAATGCTTTATATGAAGAAAGCCAAGAGCAACTAAGTGAGACGGAAAACGCAGTTGAATCTTTAAAAGAAAATATCTATGAAGCAGAAAATAGGGCTGAAGCTACAGAGGCCAAGGTTGCACAGTTAACAGATACAAATGTCGAACTTACAGAGGAAATCAATTTTCTTAAAGATAGCAGAGATAGTAACACAAAGAAGGTAAGCTTGCTCGAGAAGCAGTTAAGGGAGGTACAAATACAACTACAGCATGTAAAGGCATCATCAGAAGCAAGTCAGGAGCAACAAAATATGTTGTATTCTGCAATTTGGGACATGGAGACATTAATTGAAGATTTAAAATCAAAAACATCTAGAGCTGAAAGTAAAGTAGAGGCGACAGAGGAACGATGTCTTCTGTTATCTGAAACCAACTTGGAACTTAACAAAGAAATAGATTTCTTAAGGTCTAAAGTGAAAACATTAGAGACGTCTTTGAATAAGGCTAACAACTCAAAAGCTGCAAGTGCTAAAGAAATTAACCTCAGAACTGGGCTCATCATGGATATGGTTATGCAAGTAGCCCGAGAAAGAGAGCACATTCAAAATCAGGTGCTAGCTTTATTTTGTATCTGCAATATACACTTCCATTTCTATCATCATAATAGCCCGTGTGAACTCTTGAGCACTTCAAATTAATTAGAAATGCTTCGCTATAACTGTTCATAACTTTTCTGTAACATTGTTTTGTCAATGGACTGTTGAAGAACGCATTTGTCATCATCTCAATTAGTACAAATAAGAAGGCAGTATTTATTGAAATGTTAATCTTATCCTATATGTAAAGGTGTCCATAATCAACCACAATAACTCATAGAAATGGACACTTAAAAGAAGATGAAACCTTAGAGTGTCTTTCATTCACTTATTCAGGCACGCTGCCTTTTTTTTCTACTTTTCTTAGCCAAATGAATAAACAAATTTGTAGACTTTTCATACTAAAACTATAGTAGTATATTTATGCAGCTACTTTTAGTAAAGAAGGAGAATGAAGTATTGGCAGAGAAATTAAGAAATGCCAAAAGACAGGATTACAGGGAAAAGGGCAGTGTAGCATGTAGTGACAATGAAAATCTGGTCAACTTGGAGAATGATTCGTGTGAGGAAGCTTGTGACAAATCTTCTGAGAAAGCAGTATCGCCATCTAAAAGTTTGTCGGTAAGTACCTTTCACTACCATATTTGTCCTAGAACCGAAAATTTGCATTATATTACACTTTTGTTTGTATTCTCTATGAGCTTCTGAATGCAACTATCTCTACGTTCTTTTTCCTTTTTCTTGCAAGTCTTTTCCTGATTCAGATGAAGTCTCGACAGTTTGAAAACTTAATTTCTCACATGCTTTGATTTTGACATTCCATCAATGTTGCATTGTTGTTTAGCCTCTGCTTGGACCCAATCGTACAATTCTGTTTAGGTCATTAAGAATATGAGAAAAGGTCCAGCTGAAGTTACTAATGTTCATCTTGCTTTGTTTCAGAGAACACCTAGGAAATACTGTACAGTAATATCAAACTTTCTTATATTCTCTTCATTGCCTGTTCATTTTAAGGACCTGAAAATCTCCGCCTGTAAAGTTGTTAGATCAACTCTGCCTCCATCCTTTACACATATAGATTAAGCCTGGTTCCTGTTATGGAAATGGAAAGATCCTTATACTGTAGAGGGATATGGTGTTTTCCGTAATTATCAAAAACCAGAACGTCAGTTTTCCCCAGTGCAAGAAAATTTTAGATATCCTGACAAATTGATAGCCTATTTATTCTCTCGGATTTCTTATTTGGTAAGGGCAAGGTCGTAACAATGAAGTCCCTATAACAAACGGACTTATTCATGGCGTAACTTTTGTTAACTCACATTTTGTTTATTAGCAAACGCAGCAGTCAGATAGTCGTAAGAAATTTGTTCCTTGCATCCATAAGAGGAGTAATTTGCAATTAGAACAGCCAATGATATAATGATCACAAATCCAATGCTGTCAATTGTCAATACCTTGCATCCTCCTTTGTGATCAGTCGCTGTGATTAGAAATGGCTACATCGGAAATGAAACTGAATCGTCAATTTGTTATGATGATCACAGGAACGTCTGGCATTATCTTAAGATTGCGTATGTATAAAGATTTAAGTACCTGGATGATCCACCAATGAAGAAACAAGGATCCAAGATTGACATAATTCCTTAATCATCTCTTCAGTTACTCTGGCAATTCATTCTAAAAATGGATCGAATTTCTTTTCCTGAATCAGGTGGACAAAGCATCTGAAAGTGCACCTCAGGGTGAGAATGAAGAAGGGGTTTCCTGTTTTGAACAGAATTTTGCCTGTCAATCAAAACTTGAAGCGACCAGCATGGAATGTAGGCGGCGCTTTCCTTTGGAATATGTTAAAGCACTCTTTGTTGCTCTGATTGCTGGAATGATCGTTATTTATTTTGAAAAACTTGTCATCCTTGACAATTATTAATTTCTAAGCTGCATGTTGAAACAAGCGTAAGTTTGAGATTGGTTGTGTTCTGTATTTATGTAACGTAGTTTGAACAGAGTCATTAATTTTCTCAAACATTATATCAAGGGAAACCCTTCTGTACGTTTTATGAAATGGATAGTAAAACTAAATTATTTTTCTGGGGTTCGAAATTGTTATGAGAGGAAGCAGAAGTAAAAGAAGGGGAGGGGGAGATGACGTTGAATAGTGAGGCAAGGTTTAAGTGAAGAAGGCAGCGACGTTTGGCCGTAGGATGATAATTCAAGACGGCGTCTGTATAACTACGACGTGTAAGGGAGTGAAATGTGTGAAATTGCCATTGGTCGACTGGTAGTTCGTTATTCACGGGTGTAATGGAAAAAAAAAAGAAGAAGCGTAGGATGACGATTGTCCTCCTCCTTTCCTGCTTTCCACTTCTTCTTTCTTGAATTTCTTGATTCCCAATTTATAAATTAGGGTTTTAGTAATAATCACAATATAAATTTCAAAGAATTCTACCTATAGCAATAGTGGGAACTCATATAAATGTTGGAAAATCGAAATAGGATTTGATCCCGACCGTAGTGGAATGTTACAAATTTTTTTCGTATTTTAATTTCACAAAAACCAAAATTACCTTAAGTTTATAAAATGTTTAGCACATAAATTATAATAAAGTATGAATCTTAATTTATATCTTATTCTGAACCTTGATTATTTTCTTGTTGTATACTACAAGTCGTTTCTGAAATTGATTCATCTCAATCACTGCAGCCACACAAGTATTTGATCTCTAACGGTATTTACATAACAAGTTGAAAGAACTCTGTAACTCTTATAGAGGGAGTTAAGCAAAAAGTGCTAGCTCCATTTAAACTTAAGCCTATTTATAATAAGTTTTGGATATTTTAGTAATTTAATTGAAATTAAATTCTAATTAAATACTAATTATACCTAAATAAAATCCAATATCTCATATTGATCCCTATTTATTTAATATCTTATATTTAATCATAAAGCTTTTTAAACTTTGCTATCGAGTCCAATTTGATTAAAATATCTTTTCTCTCTTCAACATGTTCTTTACGTAAGACCCATTAAATTTTCAAATATGTTGGCAATGATTATAAATTCTAATTCTAATTCAAAATTAGAACTAGACAAATTGAAACTTGTTTTAATTTATATTTAATTCTCTAATTAAATAATTTATAATCATAGATCAAGATTGACGTCTAGTAATACATCATGGCCACCTAAATATTTAAGAATGTCAAAGTAGTTTTGACTAACCTTTTTATGCAAGATTTTTCTATATAATTCAATCTTTTCATCATACAATGCTCCATTTAGACATAGAGCTTGAAGTTAATGTTTACTCTATTTTGAGTCCAATCATGTTAGTTCTCTTTCATTAGTTATTGATTCAATTAATGAAAGTTGTAAACTATTTACAAAACATTATTCTACCTTAGTCAAGGATTTCCCAAATTAATACTAATTAAAAACAATGGAACATTCTCCCTAATTACTTTAGAGTAATGAATTATATTTTAATCTCTCAACTACCTCCATATAGTTTAAGTTACATCCAATGACTACCGTCTGAACTACCTATGATTAGAATAAGTCATAAGTAGTATCAAAATATAGTAATCTTTATACAAGATAACTTTGGAGACCTCAAGTCAAATGATCACTTACACATTCATCACAATGAGAATTTTCGTAGACATACAAGTAATGTTTTGAATAGATTTCTCATGTTGGGTCAATTTAGTGAATTTGTTCTCTAACAAGCACTCACACGTTTATTTAAGTATTTTCATACTTTAGTCTATGAGATTAGCTATTTCTTTCATAAGGAAAAACATAACGTGTGCTAATCTTTTTATGTTTTATTAGTGACCAGTCTTAATAAAACAATGACTTGGAATAATTTAAGGATAATACATTAATGCAATATGAATCTTATAATTATAATCTTATTATAATTTTATTTGCAATATATAATTATCACATTAAATTTATTAAGTATATCTAAACATGTACAAGAAAAAAAATGTCTTTAAATATTTTGTCACTAAAATACAACCAAAGCGATTGACTATATAACATAAACCAATAATCTCCTACTTACAAGTCAATCGTTTAAGTATCTATTCCATATCACCATGTGATGATCATGCTACTACTAGAACAGTGGCTTAATGAGAGATTCTACAAGATTCTCTATAGTGAGCACTTGCTTAACTCTTACAACGTTCACCTTAATTATCATCATAATTAAGAAAATTTTGCCTAAATACATCTTTGGATCCTTGATAAGACCTTAGCTCCTTTTACATGCCCAATGGCTCTAATGTTCTACAGTACATTACTGTTTTGAACAATGCAAAGAACTATATCAAGTTCATCAAAGAACTTACTGATCTATATAATCATTTTTACTAAATGAAAAGTGTATTATGACTTAATTAACAATAATTGCTATACTAAAACCTTTCTAATCTTGAATGATATTGTTCTAAGTAAAATAGACCTTAATTAGGATTTACTTCTAAAGTAAATATCCTTATCACCTTGAACTCAAATATCAATTCAACATAGAATAATAAATATCTTTAATACTTCACAAATATCTACTATCTCAAATACTAAACATCTTTAGTACATTATCTATCTAAATCAATACTAATAGAGAACAACAGAACATTCTCTCTAATTACTTTAGGGTGATGAATCCTATCTTGATCTCTCAACTACCTCCATATAGTTTATGCCGCATCCAATGACTACCGACTGAACTACCTATGATTAAAATAGGTCATAAGTAGTATCAAAATATCTCAATCCCTATATAAGATAACTTTAGAAACCTCAAGTGAAAGAATCACTTATACAATCATCACAATAAGAATTTTCATAAACATATAAGTAATGTTCTAATTAGATTTCTTATATCGAGTCAGTTCAGTGCACTTATTCTCTAACAAACACCCACACGATTGTTTAGTTATTTCCATACTTTATTCTATGAGATCAACTACTTCCTTTATAAGAGAAAACATAACGTGTGCTAGTCTTTGTGCATTTTACTAATATCTAGTCTTAATAAAACAATGAATTGAACAATTTAGGAATAATACATAAATGCAATATGAATCTTATAATTATAATCTCATTATAATTTAACCTTACTTCCAATTTCACAATTGTATACTTTAACAATTACTTTATCTTTTACTAGTTATGGCTCAAGCTTGACCCATCCTATTACCAACCGTACTCCCATTTCACAATTCTATACTTTAACAACACTTTATCTTTTACTAGTTCACCATGTGGCTTAACCATATCGTCCATTTTCTTACCATCATTTTGTATACTACTTTTTTAAGTTTATGTTTTCAAGATTCAACCTTTTATTATCAACATTTAATTTATTAATAATCAATTTGGTCATTTCAATTATGTCTTTATTCACCCAGAAGAAAACATTCAACTTCTTACAAATATATGTATCACAAATTACTAATATCAAAATAACTAAGTAGTTAATAATCAACTCTTTTTTAAAAAGTAATCATCAACTCCTTAACAACCTCATATTAATGATATCCATACTTTTTTTAAATCTCTTTAGTCTAAAATGTTTTCAAAAGGCTTCGATTTCTAAATCTATAAAAAAGATGACCACTATAAATTATTATAACATATTAATAATCTAATTTATTATTACTAAATAATAAAATAAAATTTTAATAAATATATTTAATTTATTATCATTTAATAGATTAATATATTATTAATTATTAGTAAAATATTTTAATATATTATTTAAATAGTAATAAAACTTTATTTAAAAATAAAATTCAAAATGAATTAGATTATTATACAATAAATAAATTTTAATAAAAATTAATTTATTATCATATAAAACTTAAAAAATATTACTAATAAGTAAGAAATATAATCAATTTTCAACATAATAAATTATTTTAATATTTTTGCTATATGAATTTAAAAAATAAGACACACCATTAAGCATAATTCCAATTTTCTATATAAAATTCAATTTATTAAGGGTTTGTTTAGTTTCACTTTTTTTTTTGCTTTTAGTTTCTATTTTTAATTAAATAAGTAATAGCTTGTTTGATTGAGATTTGTAATAAAAAAACTAAAAACAAAAATATGTTTGGTTTTAACATTCTTTTTTATTTTTTATTTATACTAATAAAATTATAAAATTACATTACATCATTCTAATCAATAAAAGATGTCCATTATATTATAATTCTTCAAAATATAATATTACTATCATTTACAAATAGAAATGTAAATCAATTAGAACTATATAATCAATTCATATTTGTTTAATAATTTTATCTCACTTCTAAGACATACTTTGAAGTTGTGTTGGCATGATATTATACTTCATTTGAGAACTCGCATCTTCATTTTTCTTTCCTTAATTTGTTTTTCATTTTCAACAGAATTGTCAAATAATTCATCGCTTTGTCCATGCTTTCTGATATAATTTTGAATAACACAGCAAGCAATAACAATGTATTTTTATTTCTTTATATCATAACTCCACATGTTTGAAAGTAAAGGGAATCTTACTTTTAGAACGCCAAAATATCTTTCAATAACATTTTTAATAAAGAATGTTTATAGTTAAACAATTCTTGTGAACCGTAAGGTCTTCCTCTTCCTTTATAATCTCACAAATGATATATTTCACCTTGGTATGGTAAAAGAAATTTAGGCATATTGGTGTAGCCTGAATAAACCAAATAGAACTTACCTAATCTATAAAGAACATAATATTAAAAAATACTAAAAATTATTCATAATTACTGTGTTAATTTAAAATAATATAATACCTTGTGGAGGTATAGGAAATTGATTCATTGGATTTTTCATTGTTTCTAAAAGAACTGGAAAGTCATTTGCAGTACCTTTCTATCCATCCATTACATATGTGAAAAACATTTCAAATGAGCAATAACACATAATACTTTGGGTTGGATAACTCCTTTTACCCCTATATGGTATTTGTTCATCAATTGGAACATGTGCATCAATATGTGTACCATCTATTACTTTTATACAATCTTAAAAATAAAACAACATTATTAATATAAGTATTTAATCATAAGGACTTAATGAAGATAGTAATTAAATATATGAATGTACCTGAAAATATAGAAAGAATTTTGAATTATGTCGAATCTCGAGAGGTATATTAGTAAAGGATGGTGGAGTAATGACTCTTTTTATAAGACAATTAACTGTATATGAGACTTTGTGAAAGTATGTTGAAATTGACTAGGTCGAATGTTGAAAGAGTTATGCAGAGAGTCTAGTTACACTACAAGAAAAATGGAGTTTAGCGACGAAAATTACCGACGAAATTTGGACACATTCCGTCTGTAACCTAATTTAGCGACGAAATTTATTGACGGAAAAAGTCGTCGGACATACGGTTGTAGGTAAATTTACCGACGGAATAATTTCCATCGGTAAATTTACCTACGAAATTACCGAAGGTATAATTACCAAAGAAGGAAATTTTTCTGTCAGAAAATTACCAACCGAATTGGCTATTCCATCGGTAATTAGCGACGGAAAAAATTTCGTCGCTAATTTCAATATATTTTTCCAACGGAAATTTTTTCCGTCGGTAAATTTGCTGAAAACTATTTTTTAAAAATTTACCTGCAAAGTGTTTGGTTTCTGTAGAAGCCACCATGAAGATAACTTCATTATTTCAAGTAAAAGAATTGAAATAATGAAATTCATACTAAAAAATAACCGAAAATAAAGAACTGAAATTATTTTTTTAAAAAACAGACATTTCATCAAACACCTTACATGTATCAGAAATTTATCTCAATATCACAACTAAAATCACGTCTTGTCCCTTCTATCAATAATATTTATACCTTAAAGTTGTTTTCCAATTACCAAATACACAAATAAACGAAAGTAATAAAAACCCAAATTAACATTCATCCAATATACAAAAAAATACAATAGTAGTTGAAAAAATACCTCCACCGAATGACACGATGACAATGGCTGGAGAAGACAACGCCGACAAGCAGAAAAGGAGTCCACAACAGAGAAATAGGCTCTAAGAAAATCGAAGAGGAGACATAGGAAGAAGGAAGAAGAAGAAAGGAAGAAGAAGACACAAGTGGGAGGGAGATGTCGGGTGAGTCTAAATTTAAAAAGAATTTACCGACGAAATTACTGACGGAAATTTCCGTAGGTAAATTCAAAAAAATTTATTCCGCCAATAATTCCCGCCTTTTTACCGACGAAATGAAAATTTCTGTCGCTAAATTTATTTACCGACGGAATTTACCTGCGAAATTTTTCGTAAGTAAACTCAAAATTTTTTATTCCTCCAAAAATTTCCTCCAAATTTAGCAACGAGTATTAGTACCGTCGCTAAATTACTCAATTTTAGTGACGGAAATATGCTTTCCGTCGCTAATTTTCAACGGTATATTTTCCGTCGGTAATTTTTCGTTGCTAACTTTCGACGGCCATATTTTTCCGTCGCTAACTTCTATCGCTAATTTTGCCGCGACGAATTCCCTCCAAATTTAGCGACGAGTATTAGTGCCATCGCTAAATCACTCAATTTTAGCGACGAAAATATGCTTTCCGTCGCTAATTTCCAACGGTAATTTTTCCGTTGCTAAGTTTCCGTCGCTAATCAACATTTTTCTTGTAGTGTTATCTCATTATGCCCTATAGTTATTAAGAAAATTATTACTTGTTCTTCCACAAGCAAATGACTTATTAGTTTTAAGCCTTCTAAACACTTCAACTCATCATATAAACTTAAAAATATTATCTTATTCATTCTTAAGTTCTCATAAATTCTTGTAGGATTCTCATTCAAAAGTTCTAATATCCAATCTTGACCTGATAAAGTAGAAGTTCTACACGGTTGCTTTTATAAATGAAAATATTAGTTACCTTCCCTAACTATAGAAATAGTAATTATCTTCATCAGTTCACCATCAAAATTTGATTTGGAATTTGATAAGGAATCCATATATTTATAATACCAACATTAAATAATTAATAAAAACATTCAGTCAAAAGGGTTAATCAAATATATACTTAAAATATTCATACAAAACATAGACTTAAAATATTTATACATAACATAAACTTTAAATATTCATACAAAACAAAGATTTAAAAATATTTAGTCAAATATTCATACAAAAAATAGACATAAAATTTTCAAACCATGGAATAATTTTTAATATAGAATTTTCAAATTAATAAGAATTCGGTATGTAATAACATGAAAATATAACTAAAGTAACATAATTAAATCCAGCTTCCTAGCATTTGCCATCTTCATACCTATAAAGTGGAGAATCTTGCAAAGTTTTCACAGCTTTTCCATATTGCACACCCTCAACACCTTATTCATCTAACAAATTAAAACATTCCATCATTATATTAGTCTCTTGATTAATTGATGAAGCTCTAGATCCATTCTCTATAATGGATGATGTTGTAATCTTTGTTTCTCAAGTAAATTATTCTTTCTTTTTGATTGCTCACGAATTATAACCAATGCCTGTTTTAAAATTTCAGATTGTGACCCAGTTTGGCAAACAACTGATTGAATTAGCTGTTAGCTGATAGCTGATTCTATCAGCTGGTTTGACCAGCGGATTACATTAGCTGTTTGTCATTTGATGTTTGGTAAAATGAACTATTTAGTATTAGCTGTTTATGTATAAAATGACTTATAAGGACATGACTTAAAAAAATTATAAGGATATGAATATTATATATCTTAGTATTTCGTTTAATATTCTTATAGGAATTTAGATTTTAGATATTTAATTATACAAAATTAAGTTTATAAGTTTAATAAAAAACATAGAACATATAATAATAATAATAATAATAATAATAATAATAATAATAATAATAATAACAACAACAACAACAACAACAACAAAATCTAATAATACAAAATAATAATAATAACAACAACAACAACAACAAAATCTAATAATACAAAATAATAATAATAACAACAACAACAAAATCCAACCCATCTCTATTTTTATATCTTGTGTTGTCTACAAACTTACTCGATGAATAATATCTTGCTTGTCAATTTAAGCTACAATATAGACGTTTTGATGAATTTATAGATAACAGTTGTTGTTAATCTCATATATTTTAGATAGGTTGAAATAAATTTGAGGGCACAATTGTCTTTCGGTCAAATTTTTATTAGTTAATAGGTTGAAAAGCTACTCCTAAGAAATTTTTCAAAAAATGACTGATCAGATTAAATCTGCTAACCCAACCAGCTCTAACCAAATAAGTTGATTAGAATTTAAAGTCAACCTGTCTTAATAGCGATAGCTGCTAACTTATTAATTTATAAAGACCTAGTACTTATCGCCATTTAGTCAAGTTGTACTGTAGTCTTATTCGAAATTGTATCGGGAGTCTTTATTTGAAATAGAATGCTTGATCTGCGGGGGTTTGATCTACTCCCAGAGCGCATAATCCAAAACTTCTATAATTTGTATGTATAGTCAACGTTAGTTTTTGTACCATTCCCATCTAACTATGAAGGAAAGTCTTAAAATAAGTGCGTGAGAATGTAATTTATATGCAAGTTTAAGCAAGCAGCCAGCGTCATCAATTACAACACTTTGTCTGTAGTTCCCTTGAACGGAAACGATCATGGAGATTCAATATTCCACATACGACGCTCACCATGAACATGCTCTGGCGTTTTGCGAGGATTGCAGGAAAAACTTCGAGGAGGTTGAGCAGTCCTATTGGACGACTGATCCTATATGTGACGAGTGTCAGGAAGTGGTCGATGGGCCTGCCTACTTTTGTGAAACTTGCAATCAGTATTGGCTCCACGAGTCATGTCTCTCTATGTTTCCTGATGAAATTTCACATCCTTTACACCGTCACCCGCTCTTTTTTCGCACTACACCTCCTAGTTCTCAAACCTACGTCGTTAAATTATCTTTCAGGAGTGGTGAAACTGTTTTCATTTGTGATGGATGCAGACATATTGGTCGTGGATTTGGTTATCATTGCACAGAAGAATGCCGTTTCAAGTTGGATACCAAGTGTGCTCTTTCAGCTACTGGCGATTGGGACCAGAATAATATAACAAAAACCAACATTTTCCATTTTAGCCATGAGCATGAGCTCGTCCATTTCTGCCTTAACAAGTCGGAATTTAAATCCCAAATTTTTCAGCGCCAGAGTTGTAAGAGTGGGTGCGGAATGCGATTCGACGGTGAGATGTATGGCTGCTTTGCCTGCGGGTTCTACCTCCATAAACGGTGTGCAGAAATATTGTCCGAGGAAATTCACCATCCATACCATCCTAATCATCCATTGTGCGTTGAATATTCTCCAAGTAAGTTTGTCTGTGAAATTTGTCGAGATCTTTCCAAAGGCTTTCTCACCCGGTGCAACCAATGCGAGTACTTCAAACTTGAATTCAACTGCGCCTTTAATTATAACTCCATTCAAAGGTTTAGTGATGGCATTGTGAAGAGTCGAGTTAAACATTTTAGCCATAGCCACACACTCACTCTCTTCAATTCCTCGGAGGAACTAAATGATGGTGATGTTTGTTACGGATGTAAGTTGCCACTTCGGGCTCGAGATCCGGCTTATGGTTGTTTTGAATGTCCATTTTACTTGCACAAGTCATGTGTTGAAATCCCAAGAAAAGTATTACACCCTTATCATCGATCTGATTATCTTCACATTCAACTTGCTGAGGCTAGTAAAGCAAGATGTGATGCTTGTAGAGAGGAAAACAATGGGCTTGCCTATTGGTGTTCCCAGTGTGACTTTGGCCTCCATCTTCTTTGCGCTGTTAATTCAGTCAGCGTAATTTCTGCACTTAGAAATGATATTCATCAGCATGACCTCTTTTACTTTGTGGCTCCGCAATATTTAGCTAACTCAAAAATTCCCTGCAACATTTGTGGCAATGACTGCGAGGACACTTTCTACCTCTGCTTGGAATGTTCTTATTATGTTCATATGGAATGCATTCCAATACCTCTTGACATCTTCAAGCGTGATGTCCATATGCATACACTTACGCTCAGGGCTCCAGAAATAGTCAATGACGGCGATATTTCCCAGGAATACTATTGTTATACTTGCGAAAACAAGAGGAATCCAGAATACTACTTTTATTACTGTCAACAATGCTCTGAAAGTGGTCACATCTACACCGCTCACATTGAATGTGTAGCATCTTCCGAGGTAAGAAACTTCTGATTTACCATGAATTTATACTAGTAAGATGTCCACATACAAATATCAGGGGAAAACAAAACGCAAAATCATGTTTCATTTTTCGCGACTTAGCGGAGCTGAAGGACATCAAAAATTTTTAAAAGGAAGATAAGAAAAGCAAATTGAATTTTGTCCTACTTTAGTAATTACTATCTGTTAAAAAGTCTCTCTACAATGCAGAGATAAGACTGTGTACTGTGTACTATGAGGCCATCCGACTTTGCTTTACCACGAGACTTTGATGATGGTGATAATTAGTAAACAAAACCTCTACTTTTTATTTTTTAATAAAAAGGTTAAGCTATCTGTTGTATGTTTCGTTTCCCTTTTATACATGTCATATTTATAGACTACATCCAAGTATTCTAATAATTTGATTGGATGCAAATGTATGTGAACTTTTCATGCAAATTTATAGACTTTTTATTTTTTTTATTAAGCTTAATACGGTTTACACTAAGATTTTAAATTGCCCACCCCAAATTATAATAAGATTATCAGGATAACAGCAATCGATGCGAATACAATTATAAAAAATTAAAATATGATTGCAATAAATTTTGATAATGTTACTAACTAGTGCAGAATGCAATTTAGTTGCAATAAGTTTTTATTTGTTTCATTTTGCACAAGCTTGATTAGGGATAGTCTTACTTCCTTGTGCAGTTAATAGAAGTAGAGTCGTATCTTGGGCTAGAGAATGAAGAAGAACAAGAGGAAGAAAAGGATTATCAAACGAAGTATCATACTTCTGCAGAGTTT
>JAOSBL010000003.1:16906974-16924563 GCA_027568915.1 Erythroxylum roraimae | reverse complement strand
AGAGCCAGTAGATACTACACGGTTAACCAAAAGACACGAGGAGCTACCCTTCCTAAGTCCTAAACAGACGTTGCATCACATTGCTCATAATAATTGCATAGATCTGAAAAAACAATCACATTACGATGAACCTTTCAAGGATAATAAATCCAATATCGAATTAGTAATGAATACCAAAATCCAATAAAACTTACACATTGTCAAAGAGATAGGCCTCTCCAAAGAACATGGCAGAAAAGCCAAAATCAAACCTGAAATGGCGATTGAACTTAACAAACGAAAATGGAGATATACAGCAAACAAGAAATGAGACAATGGCTGTGTACTAAAAAAAAAGAATTCTTTTTTATCTCTTTGTCTCATCAAAACCAACGAAAACCTTTGAATCCATATATACCAAAGAAAACCCAGAAATCATAATCCAAGTTTAAGAATCAAAGATTAAAAAGATTGAAACTTTAAGAATCCAACACCAATCACTACCAAAAAGACCCAATGTTTTTTAAAAATAAAACAAACCCTAAATACCTTTTCCAATTCACGGCTCCTCTGAGCATCAACCTCTATGGGCCCCGCCACCGATATTGGCTTCGTAATGCCAAATTGCTTTGGCGGTGGCGCTGATCCACTTAATCCCTCTGGACTCACAATCTCGGTAGCCATTATAGGAAACAAATCACAGAACTCCAAGAGGAGAAATCGTTGTTGGGTTGTTGGTTAGGGTGTTGCTCCGGTGATGAGCAAATCCCGTCGTGTGAGAAGGAAACCTGATCTGGACGATTGATTGGAAGAGTAGAGAGAAAATAATAGCGAGTGTTCCAGAGAAAATGAGAAAGACAAGAGAGACGTAGAGGTCAATCGGTTGGGTATTTTGGTATTTTGAGTTTGGGGGTAATTAGCTGATTACCCCAAACGCTGGGTACCAGCAACTGATTGATTTTTAGCTGGTTGGGTTGAATCAGCCAACCCAACCAGCCAATTACCAAACAAGTTTAATAGTTGTTTGACTAAATCAAACAGCTAATTTTGGTCGAACAACCAATTTTAGGCTGATCAACTATCCTCCAAACATAGCCTATGTCTTCTTTGCCTTCTTATTCTTAGGAGATTTCTTTTTCTTAGATGGAGATCTAGTATTTTCATTGTATGAGCAACCTTCGTCAACATCAATTATATGTTCCTCTTCTATACTATTCAATGGATATTTAGTTGATGAATATGCATACAAACCAGTTACAGTAATATCTCCAAAAATATGATATAAGCTTAAAAACTTGTTACATCCTATTTTCTTGAATCAATGAGCTATTTTATACACTTACAATGATGAAAATGAAATATGAGGCCAAATATTATATAATATGATATATTAATAAAACAAAAAGATATTTTACTTTATTTCCCCAACATTCATTTATATCATTAACTTCACCAATAAAAAGTTGTAATCGATTATTGTTTCTTTGAGTAAGTTCTTGAAATTCTTTAATCTAGAGTTTAATCCATTATACTTATTCTTTAACTAAACATCAGTATACTCCTTATTAAATTTTGTTTGAAGATCTGCCTTAATATTCGTCCAACCAAATTTGAAAAGGTAGCAGTTGTTTAATTTAGAGATGACATTTGGATCCAGGCTTGGCCTGAGGTCAACGGGCTAAGCTTAAGCTTGGTTTTTCCTAACCTAACTTGGTGTGGAGGCCCGACACATATAAACAAAATGATGTTGTTCTATAAAAACCAACTATCATTTTTATATTTTTATTTCAAAAGCAACTTTGATAGGGCCAAGTTGGGCTCGAGCTCAGGTCAGGTTGCCTTATACCTGATTAGGCTCGAGCTTGGGCTTGCTACTTTAGGCCTGGTCGAGCTTCTATCCGGGGCCAAGCTGCCCAGGCCCATTGCCATCCCTAGTTCATTTTCCCTTCTTCACTTCTTCAACCATCAATAAGATTAAATGCATCTCTAGTGTATCATTCCATACCCTATCCTTTTTATTTATTTCCAAATAATCATTGCAATCATTCATACTGTTCAAAGCTTCCATCACTAAATGTGATGACATGTAAGTGACATCAATCACAACAACTTCCATAAATAATGAAATCCTAAACATGGTTCAACAATAATCACTAGACAACTATAGAAATTAGTAAAAAAATATCAAACATTTTTTATAATAAAATTTCTAACTTAGGTATATATGTACTATGAAGGCTAATATAATGTCTTTGCATTACAAAAGTAATTGTGTTTTTGAAGGATTCATATGCTATAAGAGATCTGCACACCCACAAAAACAAAAAAGTATACAAAGAGATCTACACTTAGCTATTAAAAAAATCCATGAAATAGGGTTACTAATTCCAAGCATACCATCTGCAAAACTTTTACAGTTCTAACTCAAAAACTACATCAACTATTTGTTATTAGAAAGTCTTAATTTGAGATAAAATATAATAAAGCACAGGTTATTGTGTAACAACAGATATGGTTAGTTATTATGAACAAAACAACGAAGCCATCAAGTTCTTTGACCATGCAATTTATGTTAACTATAGCCTAGATGAAATAAAGAGTAGTTTAGTTCTTAAAGAAGGAGAACACTTGAAACTGAACATCTCACGGAAACACAGAAAAATAATAAATCAGGAAAACTAGAAACACAACTTTTTACACGAACAACAACATATTTGTAAACATCTCACTCACTAAAAACTAGACGTTGACAGAAAACAAGAAACCAGTAAAACAGCAAACTAGGAAAATTAGAAAAATAACACAATCTAATGAAAAATATTTTTTAGCCAGTTGTAAAATATTAGAAATGAGTCCGTTGTGTTTTTTTTTTAGCGAGAAAAAATCTGTTGTAAAATATTTACATCTTATTTATGTTTTCGTGAAACTGTTATGAATTTTTTATTTTTAGAATGTATTTTAATAGGTTCTTCAAAATGGGCCAGGGCTAGGGCTAGGAGCAGCAGATCGTGCCGATCAGCTGAACTTTTTTTAGAGCATTATAATATGATGTCAGTTTCCAAATGTTTTAAGTCAGTCTATCTCATAAACACGCACGCATCCAATTCTTTCAAGGACAAACGTTGTTTAATCTCTTCTAATTTCTTTTTGCTCATCGAAGCTGCCCTGCGACTCGGTATGTTTGAAGCTCCATCTCAACACTTGGCTTTCTGTTGAAGCTGATTTGAGGTTAATTTTTCTTGTTTTCTAGGTCTTTTGGTAATTTGGGTTGTTCTGAATGCTTCTTTATCATTTCTGGGAGATGCACCTTGTCCACTGTTAAGGCTTTCTTCAGTTTGTTTTTTAGCTACTCTGTGGTTGAAGTTGGGTTTCGGGTTTTATTCACACAGATTCGATTACTGATATAGTAATGTTTCGTTGATTTGCAGATTTGATGAATTGTACAATTTTGTTTTAGACATTTTTCTGAAAATCTAATTCCAGCCAAAAGCCCTTGTTCTAGCTCTAATTTGTTAAACGTTAGCTGCGGTAACCCTCTTCCTCATTAAGATTCCTTATACTTCAGTTTCTTGTGAATTACAGGTCTGGTTGGGTCACAGCCATTTCCTATACAGAATAAAGATCCTCTCTTTACGTTCCCTCTAACGGAAAAATGGTTTTCGTAAGAACTCCAAACGACAAAACCCTTTTCCTTGACATCAATCCAAACACCACCACTCTCTACACTCTCAAGCACCATATCCAATCCCTGACCCTTATCCCCATCTCTAACCAACGCCTCCAAGTTCCATGTCATATCTTTTTAAAGTCCACTTATTGTGATTACCGCCTTCTCTCTCACCTTGGAATGTCTTCCTACTCCACTATTACCATCCATGTTCCTTTCCTTGGCGGCGTTGGTACCCAGCCTCCAGTGCCATCAAAGCCCCGCCTTGATTTCCTCAACTCCAAGCCTCCTGCTAATTATGTTGCTGGTCTTGGTCGTGGTGCCACCGGGTTCACCACTCGTTCTGATATTGGTCCTGCCCGTGCTGCTCCTGATCTGCCTGATCGCTCTGCTACTACCATTGGTGGGACGGCTGCTGCTACTGGTGCTGTAGGTCGCGGGCGAGGAAAACCTGGTGAAGAGGAAGATGAAGACGAAGGTGATGATAAGGGATATGATGAGAATCAGAAGTTTGATGAGTTTGAAGGAAATGATGTGGGATTGTTTGCTTCCGCTGAATATGATGAGGATGACAAAGAAGCTGATGCTGTATGGGAAGCAATCGACAAGAGGATGGATTTGAGGAGGAAGGATCGGCGAGAGGCTAGACTTAAGCAGGAGATTGAAAAATATCGGGCCTCAAACCCCAAAATCACTGAGCAATTTGCGGATCTGAAAAGGAAGCTTTATACACTATCGGCACACGAGTGGGAGAGCATACCCGATATTGGAGATTACTCACTGAGGAACAAGAAGAAGCGTTTTGAGAGCTTTGTGCCTGTACCAGACACGCTTCTTGAAAAAGCAAGACAGGAGCAGGAGCATGTTACAGCTTTGGATCCGAAGAGCCGGGCTGCCGGTGGGACTGAAACGCCATGGTCACAGACTCCAGTTACTGACTTGACTGCTGTTGGTGAAGGGAGAGGAACTGTGTTGTCCTTGAAGTTAGATAGGTTGTCAGATTCAGTTTCTGGTTTGACTGTGGTGGATCCAAAGGGTTATTTGACAGATTTGAAAAGTATGAAGATCACCAGTGATGCTGAGATTTCAGATATTAAGAAGGCCAGGCTGTTGTTGAAGAGTGTCACACAAACTAACCCTAAACACCCACCTGGTTGGATTGCTGCTGCGAGGCTAGAAGAAGTTGCTGGAAAGATTAAAGAAGCAAGGGAGTTAATACAGAAGGGGTGTGAGGAATGTCCTAAGAGTGAGGATGTTTGGTTGGAGGCATGTAGATTGGCAAGCCCCGAAGAAGCTAAAGCAGTTATAGCCAAAGGAGCAAAGAGTATACCAAATTCAGTTAAGTTGTGGTTGCAGGCTGCTAAATTGGAGCATGATGATGTGAATAAAAGTAGGGTTCTGAGGAAAGGTTTAGAGCATATTCCAGATTCAGTAAGGTTGTGGAAGGCTGTTGTTGAGTTGGCAAATGAGGAGGATGCAAGACTGCTGCTTCATAGGGCTGTGGAATGCTGTCCTTTACATGTTGAGTTGTGGTTGGCATTGGCAAGGCTAGAGACTTATGATAATGCTAAGAAGGTATTAAACAGAGCAAGGGAAAAATTGACCAAGGAGCCTGCAATCTGGATAACTGCTGCCAAGTTGGAGGAGGCAAATGGGAATACGTCCATGGTGGGGAAAATTATTGAGAGAGGTATTAGGGCTTTGCAGAGGGAGGGGTTAGTTATTGATAGGGAAACATGGATGAAGGAAGCTGAGGCTGCTGAGAGGGCGGGTTCTATTGTATCTTGTCAAGCCATCATTAAGAACACAATTGGTATTGGGGTTGAGGAAGAGGACAGGAAAAGAACATGGGTGGCAGATGCTGAAGAATGTAAGAAGAGGGGATCTATAGAGACTGCTAGAGCCATTTATGCTCATGCACTTACTTTCTTTTTGACTAAAAAAAGTATTTGGCTCAAGGCTGCACAGCTTGAGAAGAGTCATGGAACAAGGGAATCCCTTGATGCCTTGTTACGCAAGGCAGTTACTTACACACCACAGGCTGAAGTTCTTTGGCTTATGGGTGCCAAGGAGAAGTGGCTTGCTGGTGATGTGCCTGCTGCTAGGGCTATACTTCAAGAAGCTTATGCTGCAATACCAAACTCAGAGGAAATTTGGCTTGCAGCATTTAAACTTGAATTTGAGAACCATGAGCCTGAAAGGGCTAGAATGCTGCTTGCTAAAGCGAGAGAAAGAGGTGGTACAGAAAGAGTTTGGATGAAGTCTGCAATGGTAGAGAGAGAATTGGGAAATACAGATGAGGAGAGAAGATTACTTGATGAGGGTTTGAAACGTTTCCCATCATTCTTCAAGTTGTGGCTAATGCTTGGGCAGCTTGAAGAACGACTTGGACACATGGAGAAAGCTAATGAAGTCTATGAGTTGGGTTTGAAGCACTGCCCTACTTGTGCACCCCTTTGGCTTTCTCTTGCTAACCTTGAGGAGAAGATGAATGGCCTGAGCAAGGCACGTGCTGTGCTCACCATGGCAAGGAGGAAAAATCCTCACAACCCTGAACTCTGGCTTGCTGCTGTTCGTGCTGAATCGAGGCATGGAAATAAGAAGGAAGCTGATATCTTGATGGCAAAAGCCTTACAGGATTGCCCTAACAGTGGTATCTTGTGGGCAACATCAATTGAGATGGTTCCTCGGCCCCAGCGCAAAAGCAAGAGTATGGATGCGTTGAAGAAATGTGAACATGATCCTCATGTCATTGCTGCTGTGGCAAAGTTGTTTTGGCATGATAGAAAGGTTGATAAAGCTAGGACATGGTTAAACCGGGCAGTTACTCTTGCCCCAGATGTTGGGGATTTCTGGGCACTATATTACAAATTTGAACTTCAGCATGGTTCTGAGGACAACCAGAAGGATGTGTTGAATAGATGCATTGCTGCAGAACCAAAACATGGTGAAAAATGGCAGGTAATATCAAAGGCTGTGGAGAATTCTCACCAGGGAACTGAAGCCATCTTGAAGAAAGTGGTAGTTGCACTTGGGAAGGAGGAGAACGCAGCAGAAAATAAAAAACACTAATACTCTTGTCTGAAGTTGTTGGCAGTGATGATAACTGTTTTAGAATGTTTCTGTCTGAACAGTATCTTTGCATCTTTGAATTTATTTATACAATTATCCTTTTACACCTCATGCTACTGTATTATCTGTTACTTCTGGACTGAATGATGTGCATTTTAGTGCCACAGTGAATGACCATAGTCCAATTGCGAGAATGACTTTCTGGAGTCCAGAGGACCTCGGGTAGTGGGTTGTCCGCCAAGTTGGTAAAATTGTCTTCAGCATCTTCAATTAATTTTCAATTATATAGCTTTTGGGACAGAGCTCCAGGTTACGGCCTGGTAACTGTCCCACATCATGAGTTCAATTCTCAAAAAAAGGGAGTCGCTCATCAGTCTAGGTTACGCTGCTATCCGTAGAAACATGGTAGAAATAAGCAAGTTTCGAAGTAATTCTCGTACAAGCTATAGCTTTTGGGTTTTTCTGCAGATAATGCCAGTGGTCTAAACACTGTTCAAGAGGCTCACATGGGTTATATCTTCTGAGATCATAGGAGTCTGATTTAGGGAATTCAGTAGTTATGCCAATGGTTTTAGTTATGCTTGATGCTATTGTCCATGGTTCATAGTTTCATCCTTCAGTTGCGTTGTATATAAATTTAGAATCATTTGCATGCGTAATTCTACAGATGCAAAACTGGCGAAGAAATTGTCGGACTTGAATTCGCTGGAGTTGCCTCAGGTTGCGTTGCCCCTTTCAACAGTATTGCTGTTGGATCCTATCTCCTATTGTGGGATAATTAATACTCATCATCCTGCTGCTTCTCCATTGCTTCAGCTTCAGTATACTTTTCTACTCAAATTTGATTACTTGACAGTTTATACATCCTCCTTAAAGGCCGTTGAGGGTATACTTTTAAATTGACCGGAGAAAATATTGTCATCTCTATGTTGCCCACTTCCACTTGTATCCATATTCTTCGCATATCATTGCAGTGACATTGCCTTCCTCAACAGAATGACTTGCCACAGCCATACGTTTGGAAGGAAATCCTGGATAAGCAGAAGACGGTTAATTCCCTTTAGAAAGACCAAGTTTTTTCCCAAAGTTTTTGTAGCTATGAAAGGCAACGCAGTAACTCACCTCATGGTTCTTTCCATTCTTTCTTTTTCGGATGAACTGATCTCCTTTTTCAATCTTTTATTCTCATGTAATAAAATAATAATCACAACGTTCATCTCACGTATACATCAAAGAATTTTTGATAATTTTTTCTTTTTTGTATTTGAAAGATATTTTCTTTTCTTTGTCCCATTTATCACATATGCATATCACAAATCATCACATTACAAATCAAATGTTAAACAACGATATCTTACAAACTTAATTACGAGAAAAAAATAAAAGATTTTATCATATCTGAGTTTCGCAAGAAATTCGAAACAAATCTTCATCCCTTATGTTATCGTTAGTAGTTATAATATTGACAACTCTTTCAAAAAGAGACGTAATTATTTCATTTATCCATTCTATAGAATTTAAATCAAGTCCAAATAATCCATGTATAAATTTTTAAGAAAAGTTGGAATTTATAATATGTGTAGAACAATTTTACACCTCCAAGTTAAATGTCCATTACGTTTGCATACCTATATCTATAATATTTTGGCTATAACTTTGCTTGAGTTTTCATTGAGTTTTTTTTCTGAACGTTTCAACTCCAACCTTTGAACAAGGTAACTATCTTTGATGCTTCCTTAAACAAATTCCAGCAGGGCTTCAAGTCGTTTCCTACCTTAAGGTGTATACAAAAGATTATACGAACCTCTTTTGCTTTAAAACTTATATGAACCACCAAATTATTTCATTCTCTATTTTCGAAATTGCATTCTATATAGCGTTTAATGTTTTGTTCTTAGTTCTTTTTACTTCATTCTTGATTTTAATCCAGATTTTTATCAAGTTTATTATGATTTATATCATTATCACCAATATTATTATGATAATCTTCATCGTTTATAAAAATAAATATGCATTAAATATCATTAATATTTTAATATATTAAAATATAGATAAATCATTTTTTAATGTTGAAAACAAAATGTGAATTACCTTAATTTATTGTCATTTATTTGTTTTCTTTAAGTCTCAAAACAATTTTTATTAATTATAAAAATATTTATAGATTATTTTCCACATGTAAATAATCATGTAATGCTAGGTCTCTAATTCATTTAAATGATAAAGATAAAGTTATAATAAATTTAAAATCACTATTACGCATGGAACAATCTTATTTTTATTGTTCATGAAAGATAAAGAAAAAGATAAAGCAATCTCCTCAGCCAATAAAAATGAGAGAGAATCTCCACTTAAAATGATAATGGACTACAATAAGAGATAAGAACTCTTTTTGATAATCAGCGGATTATATCAGTTGATTTGACCAGTAGATAATATTAGTTGTTTATTAGAGATATTTGATAAAATCAATTGTTTAGTATTAACTTTTTATGTGTAAAATAACTTATGAGGACATGACTTTAAAAAATATATAAGGATATGAATATTATATATTAATATTTCGTAGAATATTCTTATAAGAATTTATATTTTACATATTTAATTTTACAAAAATTAAGTTTACAACTCTAATAAAAAATATAGAACATATAATAATAATAATAATAATCTTTGAGAGAGAGATCAAAGATTAGATAATGAATTTCAATTTCTAATATGTTAAGAAATTAAGAGAAAAGTGAGTAAAGTGCGGGCACAACTATCATTTATCCATAACTTTTATAAGCTAAACATTAAAACACTCTTATAAAGGAGCTTTTTATTTTTCAGCTGATTGGGTTAACACTATGATGCAATTAATTGTAGAGAGTAAAGTGAGGGCACAACTGTCATTTAGCCATAACTTTTATAAGCTAAACATTAGAATGCTCTTATAGAGGAGTAATTGTCAGCTGATTGGGTTGGCCAACCCAATCATCTAATTTCCAAAAAATTTATTAGCTTGTTGACATATTCAAACAACTAATACCCTCCAATTAGCTAAAATATGGCTAAAAAGTTATATACCAAATGGGACCAAGATGTAGATTTTAAGTTTCAGATTTAAAATTCACTTGTAAATTATTAGAATAAATAAGCCCTTTTTGTATGTAAATAGGCATGCTCTCCACAACTTACCTATCTCCCTTGTAACCTTCTCTCTTCTACTATGCAATAAAATACTTTCATCTGCAGACACAGTTTATAGTCTTCAATTTAAAGCAACTCTACCTTTCTTCCTATATCCTTTAGTATACCTCTTAACGTAGGAAACAAAGTAAAGTTGCGTAACTTTGCTGAAGGAATGTCAAGGGTAGTTACCTCTCGAGATTGGGGCTGAAATGCTTGTTAAAAGACTTAACAAATGCCTGGTGAAGTTTCGGTCACAACGTAAAGGAAATAGGTATGAAAGTGCAGTGGACCCTTTAAATTGAAAATATAATTTTGTTATACTATTCTATATATTTTTCATGACTTCATATTTCTTAGATAAATTTTTATATGGATTATCTGGACTTGATCTATATTCGATATATTCTATTAATAAGTTAATTACTGCATTGTTTGAAGAAGTTATTGATATTATAACAGGAAGAAGATTTGTTTAGGATCACTTTAATTTTCGATATCATGAAAATTTTAGATCTTATAAAAGTTTTTATCTTATGTCGAGATTAGATTAATCATGTATTTTATCTGTGATGTTGTTCTAACTAGACTAAAATTTTGTGATATATGGATCAAATTTTGTGATATGTGTTGGAATGAGACCAAATGGTACCAGAGCCATAATGATTTGGTTTCCTATTTATGAAGATATTCATCATCAAATAAAAGATACGAGAAGACGAATAGATTGGAGTAATACGCATATACAAGAATTTAAAAAGATATATTCTCATGTTAGACTTGCTAATGGTCTTACCTTAGATATTTTTCTAGATTTTAATCAAACTATTATAATTTATGAGAATGAAAATTGGCATTTCTCTAAAGAATACAAGATATTAAATCTTTGATTTTTTTGAACATTATAGGATAAATCTAGAAAGAGGATATTAATATGAGTAACTGTTCTTATTGTAATTATCTACTTTCTGAAGTACATAAAGTTGATAATCATGTACAAGAATTTTAGATTGAATTACAACATTTTTTAAATAGATATAATTATTTATTATTTTCTAACTGCCGGAAAAGGGAAATAAAATATATCATAATAAAGATAAAAGAAGCTGATAAAAAATATCATCAGAGTAAAGATTTACAAAAAGAAATTCATTTATAATTAATTAATCATTATAAACTTGATCATTTAAATGGAGAAAGAAAATATTTTAAGATTAAATCTAAAGGATTAAAAATGGAAACTGATATAACTGAAATACAAAAAATGATAGAATATTATGGAAAATCTATTCTTTTAAGTATCTTTAATCTTCAAGAGCAAATTACTTATATACATAAATTAGTAAAAATGATGAATAAACAAGAAATAGATAACGGATCGGGTAGAAATCCAATGGAAAAACAGATATTTGATTTAATTTTGCAATTGAAAATACCTCCTAGTCACAGATAAATGGAAAATTTTATATTAGGATCTAATTCAGAGATTGAAGAATTAAACAAACAGATAGAAAGACTAAACTTAGAGACTTCAGTTCATATTAAACCTGAAACCTATAAACAAAAAGCCCATTTAAATCCTAATATAAGTGATATTCCTTGTACTTCTTGAAATGCTCCTAGATATCCCTCACAAAGTTTTAGTAGACCTAATAAAGGATATAATGGAACTTATATGGTAACTAAAGATAAAGATGGATTTACCCCTATAAATAAAATGAGAACTAAATCTATAAACCCTTTTGGGATCTATTTATATATTGATTGCATTCAAGACATAGAGGAAGCAATTGATAAATGGGAAACTACTCAAAGAGTAGCTGTTTCTATTAACAAAATGGATTATGAAACTACAAAACAATTTTTAGAAAAAACACTATTAAATACTTCACTTAGATTTTGGAAAAAAATTAGATGAAAACTCTAAAAATTCTATATTCAATTCTAATAACGATATAGGTAATTTGATAACTCGAGCTGCCGAAGCATTTTGATTGGAGTTTATAGGAGAAGGACGGAAAATATGATATCACCTTATAAAGACTTCAGCTATGTAACATGTGTGAGATTAATAGATATATTTGTATTTTCCTAGATTACTATTATCATATTTATAATCAAGTAGATAATACACAAATTTATTTAAAGATGTTTTATTCAAAGATACCTGACCCTTGAGGAAGCAAATTAGAGGTAACTTATAGCCCAAGACTTGTAGATACATTAGGAAAAATAATTTCTTTCTTAAAAGATAAATTAAGTGAATGGTGTGATGAAGTGATATTGTGTAATAAAAGTAAAGAGATAAAAAAGAAAATTTCTTTATATTGCTATGATTTAAAAATGCGCTATGATTGGATGTGATAGTCTTTATTACTATAAAAAGATAAAAAAAAAGAACTATAAGAAGAGAAAATACTTGAAGAAAATATATTTTAAAAGAAAAAGGGCTAAATATTATAAAAGAAAAGAGGGATATAAACCTAAAAAACCTATGTTTAAAAGAAACAGCAAAAAAAAGGAAGATAACTAAATGTCAGTGTTAACTATTGTAAGAGAAAGGACATTATGCAAACAAATGCCCTAAATGATTTCATAAAAAGGAAATTGAAATAGATGATGAGATAGAAATGATGATAGAAAATAAATACTTTATTCAAGTCAATACTTTTCAAGATTGTTCTTCTGAAGAAAGTATTTTTACAATCACTGATATTGAATATGAAGAAACCTCTCTTTCTGACATAATGAGCAAAATAGGAGAATCTTCTAATACCCAAAATGATAATCTCATTATAGATAGAGACATTTGAGCAACATGGCAAATATATTCAAGAATCTTTGATTGATAGAAGAACACTTAAAAAGATTCAGAACACTATGTTTTCTATGAATTCTTATAGTGGATTTAATACGACTTTATTAGATAAAATTGGATTAAAATTCAGAAAATACCATATGTTTATGTT
Source organism: Erythroxylum roraimae (assembly GCA_027568915.1). Classification (NCBI taxonomy): domain Eukaryota; kingdom Viridiplantae; phylum Streptophyta; class Magnoliopsida; order Malpighiales; family Erythroxylaceae; genus Erythroxylum; species Erythroxylum roraimae. Next base: position 16,911,705 of record JAOSBL010000003.1, on the reverse strand, counting down.
ATTAATCTAAAAGAAAAAGCATTAGATATTAGTCTTACTTCTAATAAAGTAATGATTCCCTTATTATCAAAGAGATATTTTAAGAAAACTTGATCAATTGCCTAAAGAAATTCATGATAAAATGGGATGGGAACATATTAGTTCCATTTAAATGATAATCAGATCTACCTTTAGAGAAGGAATTGATAGCCCTATCAATCTTGCTATTATAGATGATAAAATACATAATAGACGAGAAGCTTGTCTTGGAATGCTTAAAGGCAACGTTAGATATCAAAAACTTTTGTTTAATATTTATCCTAAGATATCATATAATATATAAGACAAAGATTTAGACAAGACACTTTCAATAATTCAAGATTTTAAAAGAAAAGATTTAATCAAAGAGGGAAATAGACCATATTCTATTACATACATGATATCTTATGCTTTATTAAATACTCATCATATAGAATGCTTTGCAAATAAAGATATTATTGACTTTCCAACGTTATTTTACGAGGTCTATATATAACAAATATAGAAGATCTTGAAAATGATTTTTCATTAGATTTGTAACAAAAGCCTTTGATAACTTCTGATAATAGACTATTACCTAAACTATCTTACTCTAATACTGGAGTTGCTAGTACAAGACATAATAATAATATAATACGATCATCTAAAAAGATAACTTCCATTTATAAAATAAAAGGGGAATATTTTGATGGAACTACTTATATCCCTTATCATATTTTAATCGATACTGGTGCAAGTGGAAGCTATATAAATTGTAATTTAACAAACAATTTGATAAAATTTATGTTAATAGAACCTTACCATTACATAAATTTCAATGGCGAGGTACATCATATAGATACTGCTATAGAAACAACTATCAAGATTGGAGATACAAAAATACTAATAAGATTATTAGTAGAAAATGAAGGATTTAATATAGAGATAATGTTGGGAACTAGTTTTCTTAAACAAGTTTAACCATATAAGATAACTCAATATGGGATAAAGTTATCTTACAACAATAATATCATATACATTCCTCGATAATGACTAGTCTTACTAGTATATATATTCCTATTAGAATTACCTATAAAGAATATAGAGTTGAATATTTTGCAACTTATATAAATAGCGAAGCAGGTTCTTGCTTATGCAAATCAACTTGTTTCCCTTCGTAATATCATGAAACTTTAAAACCAACCATCATATTAGATATTTCTAACCATCAGATACATTTATCTACTAGAATACAACAACCTCAAATGCTTAAATCTGAATAATACATTTAAGCATTTAAATGTATTATTAAGATTGTAACGGAGATCACGAATAGACCAGAGATGGTTTTGGACTCGACCAGAAATTTCTTAGAAAATTTTTGAAAACTCTAAAAAGGTACAAAATAAGTCTGAACGAGCTTTAAAAGCCTTAAAATGTGTTTTGAGGATTTAGGTGACACTTTTGAATAAAATCCGGATGATTTCAGTGAATAATATTTTCACTTGAATAGTAATTTAAGAGACCTAAACTCGAAAATTTGAAAAATACTCGAAATAGGTATTAGAATCTGATGATACTGAAATTAATCGAAAATAAGCCCAATCGGATGAATTTTGGTAGGGCTCCACTCAGGTTCTAGAAGGGGAACTTCGAGATGGATCCTTTCAAGTGGTATCAGAGCATGTTTTGAAATAAGGTTGTCTCTATATGTGTTATGATTTCATAATGTGTTTTTACGTTGTTTTTGTAAACAAGGCAACCTAAAAAGTTTTTTATTTTTCATGAATATGATTTTAAAACAAAATTTCCAAATCTTTGAATTCACAGCATAATGCACAGATGAAACCTTAGGGGTCCTAAAGCCACAATAGAGGCTCCAGCACTTGAAATACCTTTAGCTCGGGTGGCCGAACACAGGGATGGTTCATTCTTTATGAATCAACCCCATCCAAAGCAATTAAGACTGACAAAAATGCCAGTGAAATTTTGTTTTTACCCTGAGTGAACAATACAGATATGGGCAACAGTGATGTACCTACTGCGTGCTTGCTGTGAGACGCCCTAGTAGTGTCAGGGAGTTTGATTGAGCATATTTGTAAGTTAGGCACAAAACCATTCAATGAGAGTATAGATGCCGAAAGTGCCCTAATTTGGCTGGATCGGGATAAAAATGATAAATTTAAATGGTTTAGTGATAGAAAGATGAGACGAGGAATATCATCTATTCAGAGGTCAGTTAGACCACTTACAGTCTCTATAGACTTCTGAAACACTAGCAGCTCAATACCAAGGTGTAGCTAATGTGGAAGGAGACCACCTGCATAGGTTGGGGTAATTGCAGATTCCTAGCAGGATGTTAAGGATACATCCGGTATGGCGATAGGTATCGATAATAATGAATATATTGAGATCAATCCCAGAATTATGCACTCATATGTGCTAAAAGATTTCATTAGATACATCAGTGTGAAGTTGGAGCTTTTAAAGTGCCATTTGGTAATGACTACTTTTACTAAAACTACGCCAGTAGTGTAGAATGTTTATAGAGGTAATTACATAGTAGTTAGACTTAAAGGCTCTTTAATGAGTTGATCTTATTAGATATCCATGACTATGAAGTCATATTAGGAAGGAAATTGAATAATAAGACATTCTATCGATGTGGATTGCTTCTAAAGGAAGTTAGGATTGGTACATAGGGGGAGTTATATATAGTATTCATCAGGAAATGTAAAATGCTCCCATCTTTTAGCATATCAGCCATGATAACTAAAAAAGTACTAAGAATTTACTGTACAAGTTATTCAGTTCTATGACTCAATAATTACAGAAGTTTATTAGGTTATTCAACATTTTAATGTTGGAAAAGTAATTTGCAAAAATCATCATGGAAAGGAATAATTTGTTTTAGACAATGTGATAAGCTAAGCCCATGATATGTTGGTCCTTATAAAGTGATTGATAGAATGGAAGCACAAAGAATGGATACGAAGTCAATATCCATATTTTTTAGATGACTATGTTTAAAAAAAATTTCGAGGACAAAATTTTTTTATAAAAAGAGGAGAAATTGTAATATCCTAGTTTGATTATTATATTGTGTAATGTGTTGTACATTCATTTTATAGAATATGCTTTATTTATGATGTACTATAGTAATTTAAGCATTTAAATGTATTATTGAGGTTATAACGGAGATCACGGATAGACTAGAGATAGTTTTAGACTCGACCAGAAATTTCTCGAAAAATTTCCAAAACTCCGAAAAGCTACGAAATGAGTTTAAACGAGCTTTAAAAGCTCTGAAATGTGCTTTGAGGATTTAGGTGACACTTTTGAATGAAATTCGGATGATTTTAGTTAATAGTATTTTCGGATGAATAATGAATCTGGGTGAATAGTATTTCACTTGAATAGTGATTTTGGGAACCAACCCCAAAAATTTGAAAAATACCCAAAATAGGTATTAGAGTCTAATGATACTGAAATGAATAAAAAATAAACCCAATTGGATGAATTTTGGGAGGGCTCTGCTCAAGTTCTAGAGGGGGAATTTCAGTATGGGTCATTTCAGAGAGTAATGAACAATAAAGTATATATATCAAAGTAAGGGTAAATGTTCCTATATTCATAAAGGCTCCTTCATTCATAATTGTTCAAAATCTTATTATAGTAATTTATAAAATTTTGAACGCTAATAAATAATATTTGAGGGAAGGAACAAACCAACAAGAAACTAACCTACAACCACCTATTGTATATGAATCTTAAGAAATAATACCTTTGAAAAGATCTCAAAGAGAAAGAAGGTTAACTATTTCAAATGATTATATGGTTTATGTACAAGAGTCAGAGTCAAATGTTGATATTAAAATCAATAAAGATCTAAATTTATTTTCATAAGCCATAGAATGTGTAGAGTCTAAAAATAGATTAATGCCATGAAAGATAAACTAAAATTTATGGAAGACAACAAAGTTCGGAATCTTGTTGAACTACCAAAAGGTTTTAAGAGTTTAGTGTAAATGAGTTCTCAAAATCAACCACGACTCAAATGGAAATGGTATAATGATAAAAGGTCAGACTTGTTGCCAAAGGTGGTCTTGATTATAAAGAGATATTTTCACTTATCTCAAAGAAAGACTCATTAAAGATTGTAATGGAATTTGTGTCTTAGAATGATTTAGAGTTATACCAAATGGATGTGAAAATAAAATTACTTAAAGAGGATGACTAATATGAAGGTTTCTCAATAAAATTCAAATGGTGCATAAACCTAAAATGTCAATATATGAACTTAAATAAAGTTCTCGATAATAGTATCTTAAGTTCAATGATGTTATATTTTCTTCCCGAATTTTAGAAAAAACAAATTGTTGATTGGTGTATATATCAAAAGATTAATGGAAGAAAGTTTGTTTTCTTAGTTTTATATTACTTTTTACTAATGATTTGGGTATGTTACATGAAATAAAAGATTTTATCTCTCAGAATTTTAAAATAAAAGATATGGGATGGGAGGGGCATCTTATATGGTAGGAATTGAAAATTTTCATTATAGATCACAAGGATCTCATAAAGTTTATATTGAAATAATTCTTCAAAGATTTAATACGGAAAAGTGTTTGGCATGTATTATGTAAACGATCTAGAAGGGGGGTTGAATAGATCTCTAAAGCTTTTCAAATAATTCTACAATAAAATCAGAAGTTAATTCACACAAAACCAATT
>JAOSBL010000003.1:16891508-16905203 GCA_027568915.1 Erythroxylum roraimae | reverse complement strand
TGACCGGTTCAGACTGGTCCAATTGCATACCAGTTTTGAAAGATAAACCGGACCGGACCACCGACCGGTCACCGGTCAAACCGGCCGGTCCGGTCCAGTTTTTAAAATCATGGTCTGCATGTGACTGGTTGCAATTGTCAGATATTAGTCAATAAGAGTCCTTGATCAGAAATTTACTAAAAGAAATTAAAACACAAATTTAATACCAATAGCCTTTGGGGGTTATTTACCAAATTTACTTATTAAAGAAATCGTAAGTTCGATTAGTTTCTAAATTTAGTATTACCATACCTTATCTTGAAGTTCTATTAACATTCTTTCAAATTAATTAACTACTGCTACACTTATTCCATACTGAAAGCTGAACCCCGTTCGCCAAACTTCCCCTATTAGGCTTAAAGTAGTGGATTAGCCCATCTCAAGCTCGAGTGCCAAAGTGCAGCAAACCGGGCTACCTCTTTAATGAGAATATTGCATATATAAGACCATCATGGGCCAGAATCCCACGACGTGACCACTTGTACAATGTAAACGATTTAAAAATTGGTCAGTACTCTCCGTCTATATTTTCATCTTGTTTAGATCAGTTTTTCAAGGACCAATTATTTTACTTCCATGAGCCTTTTTAATTAGACATATCTTTCGAAATACTTTCCTTAGCCCATAGGACATTGACGGTTTAAAATTAATATTTATCAAAAGAAAACAATACTTCTTGATTCTTTAAACTTGACATAAAAAATATTTAGTTTTAACTACGTACCTTCATAAAAATATATTAATCAAAAACAAAAAAGAAGAAGAAGAAGAAGAAGAGAAACGCCTACGAGTTGACAAGTAGTGGGAAGATAAGAAAAATAGTAACGTGAGGAGTTGCAGAAAAGCGAAAAGTTTTATGAGTTTGGGGAGCCGACCACCATTACCGCTTTTTATCGGTATACAAAACCATAATAGAAGAATAAGCATAAATGCGCTTGGTGACACGAGGAGTTGAGCTAGCATGCGGACATGGTAATTGGTTAAGAATGAATTTCTGGCTGAGAGTAACCGGAACAGCCGTAGATGCATTTGCCTCTCTAACTAATTGTGGTAGTGCGTGAAATGAATTTATGAAAAGGGAAAGGAATGTGAATGCGTTTGAAGGGAACAACAAATATGGCATATTATTTTGTCGGTGCCCCTATCACTTCTGTCAGGAAATTCTCAGATCCACCATAAGTAGAACGAAGAAACTTGAATGCACACACCTTAAGACCAACATTCTGGTATTTCTGATGATTCCAGAGAAAGGAGAAGACAATTTCTTTAACGTATCCTCTGTCAAGTTTTGCCAAGAAAAATAACAGTCAACGCCTAGAGACAATCTCTTTGATATATCTGTGTATTACGAGACTTTTGGGCCAATGGGGTCTATCTGCACCTGTGTCAAATTAATACAAATATGTAAATATCATGAAAGCTGTGACATATCAGATACAAAGTTCCGATAATCTTGTCTTTAACTATTCAGTGGCATGTTTCGTAAGATGATAATATAATCTAGTGATCAAGAGAGGCAAACCTGAGTAAATTCTGCATAATATAAAAATCGAATTTCTGCACAAACAAATTCACGTGGGAAAATTACCTAGCGTTAATATTGCTTGAAATTTGACAATCATGATGAGTACCTTATTAAAAACTGTAACACAAGGCAAGTCGTGGAAATACAGCTAATTGACTAATGACTAGTGCCTAAAAAGGCATAAGTAGAAAAAATTGTAGAACTTGGACTTACGAAAGGTTAATAAGTGCTCAGAAACAACAATGAAAGGTCAAGTGTGAAATTAAGAATCACTGAGCTCCTGGTCCTGGTCACCTTTTATTTAAATAATAAGAGTATATGAAGATGGATCGGACCCTTAGCATTTGTGATCTCACAAGAAGACATGGAAGGAGCAAGAAATCTTAGAAATATGAACAAGTCAAGCATGATGATTTAGTGATTGTAAGTTGTCTGCATGTTTGAGAGGAAAAGTCCAAAGAATAGACTTGTCCTATATGAAACTGGGGACACCAGTGGCCCTTCTCATTGTTCCCAATTCTCAAAAATACTATCAAACATTGCAATCATCACCACTTATGACCAAATAATACATAATTCATGGCTGTGGTTTGTTGTGTGAAACTTGCACTTCCCTCAAACCTGATGATATTTCTTTTTCCTTTTGGGGCCAGATCATTCGATCATAATCATTTCAGCCCCATTTCGTCGATAGGAATTATATACAGACACAAACTATTCCTCGTTCTATGATAAACAGAACCCATGCAGTTTCTTTAAGATAATTAACCAACCTAATTGCCACATGACTCAAAGAAAAAAAAAACTTTTTCTTGGTCTTGCCAAGTAAATAATTGAAACCCAGATGGGGTAATAGTCTAGCTTTGTTTTCCAATTAAATGTTCATATCATTACCTAAAAGAAATGTTCCTAATTTTGTTAGAAACTATGAATCACAACGGATTTTTTTTTACAGTTTTCGATTAGATCCGAATAATTAAATAATTAAAGGATAATCATAAAATATGAAATCATACCTGATTTAATTTTCCTGTTAAAATCCTTTCTAAACTTTTTCGATGTCTGAACTACCAGCTGTTTACAAGTCCAGCCTCTAACAATATCCACAGAGCAGTTTCTCAACTCTTGAGAGAAATTAAACAAGAGTGCTAATTTCTTTATGCTTATTCTATTTATAGAATTTTTTAATTTCTATTAAAATTAAATATTAATTTTAATAAAATCAATATCTTATATTTGATCCCTTATATTTAAATTATAATTCTGATTCTAACTTAGAATCAGAATTATAATTTAAAATGATTGTCAATTAGAATTAGATAAATTAAAACTCCTTTTAATTTGTCTTTAATTCTCCAATTAAAAAATTATAATTATAAATCAAGATTAGTATCTAGCAACATATCATGATCACCCAAATATTAGGAATATCAAAATGGTTTGACTTAATCTGTCCATGCATGGTTATGATGTATAATTTAATCATTTTGTCTTCTAATGTTTCAATTGAACAGAGTATGGATATAATATCTATTCTTTTGTATCCAATCATGTTCGTTCTTGTTAATTAGTAATTGATTAATAATTGATATTTGAAAGCATCTTTTTAAATGTTAATTCACTTTGGCTAGAAAATTCCATAAATCACTACTAATCAAGAATAAGAGAATATTCTCTCTGATTACATTAGAGTAACAAATCCTTTATTAACTTAATTACTCAACTATCTCCAAATGGTTTATATTGTATCTAAATACTACTGACTGAATTATCCTAGAATCATTCATAAGTGGTATCAAAATACAGCAATTCTCACATGAAATACACTAGGATAATTCATAAGTAGTATCAAAATACAGCAATTCTCACATGAGATACACTAGGATAATTCATAAGTAGTATCAAAATACAACAATTCTCACATGAGATACATTGGTAATCTCAAATAGAAGGATTAATTATACAATCATCATTATGAGGAAATCTACATAAGTATAAGTAATATTTTATTTGAAATCCTCATAGTAGGGTCAGTTCAGTAAATTTATTTTCTAATAAGCATCACACATTAGTTTAAGTATTTTTGTACTTTAATTTATGAGATCAATTATTTTTTTATAATAAAAAAATATAATATATGCTAATTTTATCGCTTGATCAATATCCTGTCTTGATGAAATTACAATTAAAAATATTTAGAAATAATACATAAATGTGAATTAAATCTTATAATTATGATCTCATCATAATTTTAATTACACAATAATTATTCTAAGAATTTTACCTTTAATATTAAAACACCAAATGTAATTAACTTAATATATGAAGATAATGAATTTTATCTTTAATATTAAAACATAAAATGTAATTAACTTAATACATAAAGATAAAAAATATCTTTTATTAAATAAATAATATTATTATTATATATTAAAATTCCAATCAATTGTTGCAAGAACATAAACTAACAAATTTGACTAGCAAAAACCAATGAACAATCATTTATACAATGGTAGAAACAGAACTGCAGCTGTTCTTTAACTCGCGTTAACTTCAGGTGATGCAATTAACGTTGCTAATGGAGATAGTAAAAGCTTTGAGGTTGACATGCTTACATCGATCAGTTCAACAAAGTTAGGTTCAAAGAAAACGATAATGATGGTAAGTAGAGCATTGTGGGTTTTCCACATTACACCGTATCGAGTACATGCGAATGCACTAGTGTCATTAGCGAATTGTCTAATGTTATTAATTAATGGTGGGGCATAGGGGCTTGTGGCTCTTGGTAGTTGCGAGAACCTTCACCAAATTGGAAGTCCCCAGTCTATGAATCCCAATCATCGTTACAAGATATGAACATTGACAGGGAAGATATACAATTACTCCTTGTCGACCCTCTTAATGCCCATTTGTTCTTGAGACAGATGGCATGAGAATCGATAGGGAAACAAAGCCAATCACAAAGAAATATAAAATTTAACTAAGATGTGGCCTTAAATCATCTGGGTGGAAATTAATTTCCCAAGATGGGGATAGATCATTCTGTGGAACGTCCATTGGTTGCGGGTTTGGCTACACTGGGACTTGTATGATGATGCTACTACGAATTAAGAAACCTTACCTTATATAAATATCCAATGATCCGCAAACCATTCCGGCTTTTCCATGGTGGACACGCAGAGACCTAACTAATGGATTGGGAGGGTCCTGTGGTAAATCAACCAATAAATTAGTGACGAGAAAGATGGGATTTTGATTGTTTACAATGCCTTAAAACGCATTTTAATATGCAGATTGGCTAGTGGATTACGACCTTAAGGACATACGTAAGCAAAGAAAAGCAAGCATGCGTGCAATTCACTACTACTATTAATCTCAAATGCACCACCCACCGAACATTATTATTATAAATATTATTATAGGACAAAGCAAGCTATGGGGCATTGACAACAAAATGAGAAGATATTAAAATATGGATTTGTCTTGAAGGTTTGATGGATGCGAGGTGATCACATGGAATAATTTTAGCAGAAGATGAATAGATGAGGAGAATGGTAATGAGCTTATCCTCTTTCACCCAATCACTACAACCAAGGAAAGGAAAGAAAATGGGAAAGTAGGGTTGTTCGAGTGGGGGGAAAGTGGCGACAGACAGTTCTACACACGGTACATGTGACGGTACAAAGCTTTGCAGCCCCATCATCGCAAATGGGAGTGCCTAAAAAAAAATTCCGCAACAACATGCTTTCATGGATTAGCTTGTGCCCTGTGGTATCCTACACTCTTTTTTACAAGTTATATTCTCAAGTGATGACCAGGTTAATCGGTACCTTTAAAAGAATAAAGGCAAGTCAAAATAAGCATACGCTACAGGCAATAGAAGCACTAATGGAAGTCATGAATAAAACATATTCCTCAATATAAATATTTTAATTTTAAATTGAATATATCTAACCTGAAAATATGAATCCAATTTTCACTCAACAAACAAAAAGGCGATGTAAACCAAAAGAAAGATATGGCAAGTATGCCACTTGCATGTAAGCAACAATAGGAGAGGGCGTTTTCGATAAGGTTTTTCAGAAAATATAGAAGTCTACAAATTCTGAAGTTTATCGCATTTGACACAGAGTCAGAAGTTCTTCTCTCCATCGAATAATGAAAAAATTATTTTGTTACATATTAATTTGACCTTATAAGTATGAGAATCAAAAGGAATGTGCACATGTTTTCTTTTGTGCCCCTTCTGACTTTCGTCCACAGAGACGTTTTAGTTATCCGAAATTTGCATTTATAGTTTTCTTCTCTGTTTTATCATTATACTTTTCTACTTAAAATGAAAAAATAAACGATATATAAATTTTTTTAAATTAAAAACTAGTTTATATTGCAAGATTAATGTTTTGGTGTCGTAATAATTCTAAATTAGGGTAACAAGTAGAAAGTGTCAAACTTTTTTTAGTATTTTTATTTTATTGACAACTTTTTAAAACTTTTAATTAAAATATCCAAAATTTTAAATTTTTGATAATGTAAAAGAATATCTCTGTTATTATTTTACTGATGTGATTGACGGAATAATAATAAAATTAACATTTGGAAGGACTATGTAGCTCTTTGTCCTCATCAACATCGTTTTTGAGCCTCCTATGACAAACAAATTGATGGTTGTATGATCGAAATGCAGTTATCATAGATCAAGAATGTTAAAGTGATTTTGACTAACTCTTTTGATTTATCTAGCAACACATCATGACTACCCAAATATTTATGAATATCAAAGTAGTTTTAACTAATTTTTTCGTGCATGATTTTTCTATATAATTTAATTCTTTCATAATACAATGTTTCGATTAAACATAGAGCATAGAATTAATATTTACTCTATTTTGAATATAATTATATTAGTTCTCCAACATCAGTTATTGATTCAATTAATAACATTTGTAAACTATTTATAAAACATCATTCCAATTTGATCAAGAATTTTTTAAATCAATACTAATCGAGAACAACGCAACATTCTCCCTATTTACTTTAGGGTGATGGATCCTATCTTGATCACTTAAATACCTCTATATAGTTCATGTTATATCCAATTACTACCGATTGAGTTATCCTTAACTAAAACAGGTAACAAGTAATATCGAAACATAACAATTCCTATACAAGATAACTTTATATATCTCAAGTCAAAGAATCACTTATTCAATTATCACAATGAGAATTTTAATAGACATACAAGTAATGTTTCAAATGAATTTCTCATATAGGGTCAGTTCAGTGAACTTGTTCTCTAACAAGTACTCACATGCTTATTTAAGTATTTCCATACTTTAGTCTATGAGATTGACTACTTCCTTCATAAGAAAAAACATAACATGTGATAGTCTTTTTATGTTCTATAAATGTCTAGTTTTAATAGAATAATGACTAGGAACAATTTAGGAACAAAGAGGAGGAAAAGAGACTAGAGGAGGATAATGGGAGGTTCTTTTATGGTGAGTTGACAGGCAGAGAGAGCAAGTTGGTGGAGAGAGTTGTATGGTGTGGTGGGTGTGCTATCCAACACCAATTGTAAATATTAGACCCATTAGTCACGAGGTATGCGTACAAAGTATGACCAAGTTCTTCATAATTAATTTTTCTTCATATGTTTTGTATTCTCTCTAAGTTGTGGTTTGGGTACATTGTATGATAGCTGTTAAATCAAGGTTCCCCAATGTACATAACACTTTGGTCACTTTTGTTGGTGCTCTCTCCCTTCCATGTCTTCAGTTTATCCATGCCTAGGTCTACATTTTAGACTAGGCATATTAAATCTACAATTTTTTTTGGATAAAGTAATTCAAGTGGTAACCATAGTTGTTAATGATGTCTTTCTCTCTCTCTCTCTCTCGCGGTATTTTGTTACATTGACTAGACCCTAAGATTACTCCTTTTTAATACTCTTAAGTATTCTTCAAACATATTGTCAAAACCTTTTCGATCAATTTTCTTCAAAACTTTTTTCGATTGCACCTTTGTAGTTTGTATTTGAAGCATGAGACAGTATTCCAACAATCTATGGGTCGTTACATATGCACATGATTTCTAATGTAAAAAGTTAAAATGGGATGTAAATTCAAACTCCTAATTATCTAGGTATGTTGGCAACAATGATGAGATAAACTTTCTAAAGTTTTGAAACTAGTGATGATTAAGTAGCTAATGAGCTTTATTAGCTCGATAACCATATAGTCACATTATTAAGATAGCTTTAATTCAAAGTCTTATAATGACAAAATAAAAATAGATAATGTTAACATGAATTTAATCATTATCATTTCTTATTGGTATGATTTAGACAATTAGTATAAGTAACTTTTTTCTATTATTCCAACTTTATTCTTTTTTTTTTAATGAGGGCTTTGATCACCACACTAAGAACTTCAATCCTTAAACCTTACAGAAAGAGCGAAAAATTGTGGAGCAAATTGCATCAGGGGGTGAATTCAAAATGTAACTTATTTCATTAGTTACATAAGCATTATATTATCTAGTGGTTGGGCTAGCCATTCACCTTCCACAATTGGCATGTACTAGATTATACTCCAATATCTTCATTTATAGCACCTGTCTATCTCAGTTTGGTCAATCTTTAAAACCCTACAAAGTCCATTTTTATTTTCTCTTGATCGTGTCTTATCTAACTAATTTTGGCTACTCTTCCACCAACCATTTGATATTTCATCCTTTCTTTAACCTATATATGATTAATAAATGCTAGGAATAGAAACAAAATAGAGTAACTAGACATCCTTGTACACTAATACAAGAGAAGGTCTCTCCTTACTAATCTTTATTTCTTACTAAAATTTTTTACTTTTCAATGTGCAAATAAAAGGTTAGTTAGAATAAAAATAATTGATGTAAAAACTATAATAATTGAATTTTCTGAGAAAATTAATTATGAAAATTTTATTTAATTGGAAAGCTCATAAATATTAAATAAATATACTACATATTACTAGAAATTTATTTTTAAGTCTAAGACTGTAATAATTAAGATATATTTATTGAGCATGTTTTTGTAGTTAAAATCTACTTGTTTTATTTATTTCAAAGTTATTTTCACTTTTTAATGATTTTTCTCTATATTTAAAATTAATTATCATATTCTCTATATTAACTTTTTGTATTTTGTAAATTATATTTTATATTCTTTTAAAGATCATTAATAAGTTTATAATATGTTCTCATTATAAAAATTTGAACTATGACATTTAATAAAATTTTAAAGTATAGTATAGTGTTATTCTATATGTTACTTATTTTTTGTGTCAACAATTATAAATATTAATTACTTTTAAATTCAAGATTTCTCCCTATGTTAATGAAAATTAATCTTGTGAGAGCTTCAATACACATAATGAATAAATAAAGGGGTAAGGTATTATCTTACCTTAATCCTTCGGAACTTTTAAAAAGTTTCTAGCAGGTACTCCATTGATGAGAATATTATAGGAAGGCTTGTGATGCCTTGTTTTGTCAAATTCTTGTATTAAATGGAGAAATTTGAAACTTTTAGAATTCTTAGAATGAATCTATAGTTGATAGTGTCAAAGACTTTTTAAAAGTCCATTCTAAGTTATAGCTTTTGATTTACTTTCATGATGTAATTTTTGGAGAGTTTTTGAGCAATAAGGATATTATCTCATATACTTTGTCCTTGAATAGAACTCCATTGGTATGGATTGATAAGATCATTTAGGATCATTTTGAGTCTAAAAGCAAGTATCTTTAGGATTTTTTCATAGATGATATTATAGCATGAAATACGTCTAAAATTAGTATGGTACATAAGATTTGGAACTTTAAGAATAAAAAAGATAAGGGTCTTGTTTATTTCTTATAGTCTATTTAAAAATTATAATATAACTTTAATGACTGTAGAAAATATAAATGCCTAGGTTTCTTAGAAGAACCTATCTTTAAATCCATCAAGGTTAAAGGGTTTATTTGGTCTCAATCTGAACAAAACTTCTTTAATATCCATATTGGTGAAAGATAATATCCATATTGGTCAAAGATTTAGAGATCTACATGCATTTATAAGTTTCATATCCTTATAACATAGTACTTCAACCTCTGATTATTACTCTAAAATCTAGAATTCCAAATAAATAATGAACTTGAATAGAGCTTTCCTTTTAGAGGGAGGAGTCTCTGTATAAATATCAATTAGAGCATAATTTGAACATAAAAGATGATTAAAATGAGCCCAACTATTTTAAAAACAATTAAACCATCATGAATTCACTAATGCTTTGTCTAATTGCTTTTTTGGAAATTAATTGCTATTTTAGTTATTATTCAAGGTAAAAAATTCATATGAATCTAAGATCAATCAGTCTAAAATTTGTACTAATTTTTTGAAGTGTTCATTATAAGAATTCAATATGACCCTTTGACTTTATATTTCCTATGTTAGGAATGTACAGTAAAATCTCCTATAATGAACCAGGGAGTTGAATTATCAATCTGTATAGTTGATAGATCTTTGTAAGGAAATCCTTTATGATATTAGATTAGACAAGATTGATATCAAATTTAGATATAGAGTTTAAAAGCGTTACTTGACAGTGAGTTAATTGGTCTATGATATAGTTTTAGTGAAGAAGAACATAATTTAAGTCAAAAGCAACAATAATTCTATCATTGTGATGAGTTACATGATTGTTAAGAGTGTTCCAATGTTTATTAACATACCACAACCTTTCTTGATATCTCTTGGATTTTATTTTGGTCTCTAAAAAACCAACAAATATAAGCTTCTTCTTGAAGACTAAGTAATCATGAATTATATGTTATTTTTTAAGCTTATTCATAACTCTAATATTCTATGCTAGAATTGGCATGAATACGTAGAAGAAGAGTTGTTTATAACATTCTTCTTTTGTTTTTTTCTTGATTTTCTTTTTCCAGTTACTCCTTTCTCTCTATTATCTGAGTATTTACTAAGATAGGAGAATTTCCAACTTTTGCAAGGTTGTTGGGAGATGAAGTCTTCTCAATCTCTTCTAAATGTTATAAGATTTTATCCCCCAACTTTTGGATTTGGAAAGGTCCTTATAAGCTTAGTTATTTACTACTAATTTAATGGTAGAAAGATCCTTCTTAGAATCTATAATATATTTTGTGTAAATCTTTATATCACTTCGTCTCCCTTATTTCTCCTCATCTTCTTTCTTTTCCAGATGAGTTATTGCCTCTTGAGGTATCACCTCTTAATCATTCATATATGACGATTCATATATTCCAATTAGTTCATTGCATTCCCTTGTTACAAAAGTCCTACTTATAACCTTCCATACCTTTGATGACTCTAATTCTTAAGGTTTCCACTGATATGTTAACATAATGTCATCCTTTACCAACTTCCCATCTTCATCTATCTTCATTATTTTTAATGTTTCAGGAAGTATTTTGTCAGTATTGATCTCTATGCATATTCTCGCATAACTAGCTCTCTTTAATTTAACTGTATTTTTATTGAGAAAATATATTTGCATAGTGAACTTTCTAGGTAACTCAATCTTATAGTGACATACTTCAAACACCTTGGTTGCACTCACTTCTTTGTTGAATTTGAATTTGAATATATCATTTTCATTTTTTAGAGTTCCTTTCAAACTCATGTTCTTCTAGGTATTATTTGCTTAAAGTTGCACTAGCAAAAATGATTGTCTTTTATTTTTTTAAAAAAAATAAGTGATGAAGTCTATTAAAAGGCTCTAACTTGAAGAATTTTCATTAGTTAGAAGATTATAATAGTACCATCTGATATAGGTATGTATCTAAGTTTTTTAATGGACTTGAATTAGCAACCACTTGACACCATCTTTTTATTTTTCCTGTATAGGTTAAATGATATGACTAACTAAGAACATAGGGATGAGGCGAGGCCTTAGTATTAGCAGTAACACCAACTAAAAAGCTAACTAGAAAGAGAATAAAGAGACCCAAAGGAATTGAGGGAAGAGGAATAGGCAAAAAGGAAGTAGAATAGACAATAAAGAACATATGGAAGTAAAAAAGAGATTGTTTAACTAGAATAATAGAGATAAGGGGAAGGAAAATATAGTTTGCTAATCTAGAAACTAGTACAATCATATTCAATAAGTAAGCATTGGAAGGATGAATGGTTGAATTAGAAGTAGATATATCAAAGGTTGCATGAGAGGACAACAATTATGAGGAAGGAAGATTATTGGAAATAGTTCATAAGTCGTTAGAAAGATTCTAAATTTATTCTTAAAAGAGTAAATAAAATATTTTTAAAAATTAAGCGAGAAGGCCCTTGCCTAAGAAATTAACCAAGGAAGGAAGCTTAAAAACATAAAAATTCAAAAGCAAAATTATTCAAAATAAAAGAAATTTGATAATAACAAAAGTTTTAGTGAGAAAGGAAAATATTGTTTGAATCCTTCTTGAACACATTTTGACAATTAAAAAATAATAATATACACCTTACTTGATTATTTTTCATTTAAAAAATATTATTTAATTAAGTTTTACTTATTATATTTCAATGTAATTATACTGATGAAAACAAAATAAGAGTTCAAATTTTACCAAAAATGATAATGTGATAATGTGTTTGATATATTTTTTCTTTTTTATACATCCTTACAATAAATTGCACCACCAAATTGTGAATGAAAACTGAAAAGAAAATTTTCTATCAAAATGTGACAAAAACAAAATATTTCAAGAATTTAATAAAATCGTGGTTTAAAATTTTCTTTGTATGAAAAAATAAGGTGAAAAAAAGCCTATCTTTTTTTTCATTTTCTTCATGTTGCCATATTAATAGTATGTATTTTATGTACAATCTTAAGTTTTGGGAATATTTCTATTTAAGTACAAATCATGCAATGATAATTATATTCTTATAACTTTTTAAAATCAAGGAAATTGTATTTGTTGCATTCCATTCCTCAATATATTATATGACTAGAAATTTCATGTTGTGCTTAATGTTATTATTTAGTATGGCTTGTATGTATAAATGCAAACTTGTAATATACTCGATAAAAAATTGCTATGTTGTACTCTTAATTATAACTTATTGCAACTTATAATTAACTTAATAAAACCTTGTTTAAACTTAAGTATCATTTTAATTTCAATTTTATTGATAAAGTTATTACTTATTTATTTATATTATAAAACGAGATGGTTAGATTATAATAAATTGGGACATCATTTATTTATTATAAATTTAGCAAGATACATGTTTGAATTTGTTAGCTCATATTACGATATATATATATATATTCTTGAAAATATTATGGAAATAAATTCATTGAATCATCATGTCAAATCCTTATTAATATTATATCCATTAAATTTGATTTAAGAAAAGGTTTCATCCACTAAACCCCAATTTTGTACTTATGTAGTCTTTTCATATGAACAAGTTACAAGGTGATATTAAGATAAATCTATTATCCCATAAGTAGAAACTTTGATACTTTTATATTCACATGATACTATTTATCTAATAAATTCATAAAAGTCAATGTAGTAAATGATTGTTGTTTATTCTTATAAGGTTTTGATAAAGCTAATCCTCAAGTTTGTTATGATAAAGCTAATCTTCAAGTTTGTTAGCTTGTTATATTTTTTATCCTTATCATCTATAGCTTAAATTTGATTTGTTGTAATCCTATCTCTAAAATAAAAACTTTTTTTGTATATGTGTGCGTTTGTTGATTTTTCTTGGCTTCTTCATCTTTCATTCTAAACCAAAATTTATAATTGTTCTATGTTGGTATTAAAGCCTTTTTTTCCTCCTACCTAGAAGTCTCCATGGTAGTTAGGATTTTTCTTAGCTTCTTCATCTTTCATTTGCCAAAATTTTATCGTCATTATTTATTCCTGTAACTAATTAAAATGATTGCCACCGCTAGATTTTTATTTGCCACCACCAGCTTTTTATTCCTTGCATATTCCATTCTTATTTATTCTAGTAGCCACCACCATTTTTTATTGTTCATCTAGTTTCAATACAAGGAAATTCAAGATTTGCGACCGATCAATACCGACGGTATTGAAAACCGTTGGAAATAGCGACCGAAAAAATC
>JAOSBL010000003.1:16855118-16867265 GCA_027568915.1 Erythroxylum roraimae | reverse complement strand
TCCTACCTGGAGAGGGCAGGCCTCAAGGGGCAGGGTTAGGCCAACCTTGCCTAGAACAAGAAAAAGGGAGATATGCTATAATAATATGCCTCTGTCTCTTCTTACGAAATTCAGAAAATCAGAACTCAGAAATGAGAAAGCTTAGAATTAGAAATCCTATATAACTCTACCAGAGAAAGAACCTAAAAATTTAGAAAGACTTCAGAAACCAGATTCATGTTTTTGGAACAATTCATATTGAGCTGTATTAGTGATACTCATGTGATTGCCGCGTTTAATATTACTACCTGTTTATCCATTGATGCCATATATTGTTGCTTAGAATGCCACACACCATTCTTGTGAAGCTATCCTTGTGTTACCTAGCCTCACAAGCATGGTAGTATGCTTATATCTCACTGAGTCATATTGTAGACTCATCTCTTACTATCCTCATTTCAGGGGATTAGCAGATCGTATAAGAGAGAAATCCAAGCTTTTTAAGACTTGCGTGGATAAATAGACAAGTAATTTTTTTTGGCATGATGTAAATTGCAGATGCTTATAGCTGCTCCATGGTTTGTCATAATCATATATACATGAAACATGTATGGATATGTTATGTTATTGAGAATGATGTCAGTTGATGGTATGAGATGATCATAGATTGGCAGATGATAAGTAGATAATGTATGTGAGAATTGCAGATTTGGATCCTTATTTCTTTCAAACCTATTAAGCAGGTATAAGGATTAATCAGACAAATGAATGGGTCATGCCAGATTTTCAGTAGAATATAGAAAAGTTAGGCTTACTACGGGTTTTAGTGGCATTAAGCCTACCCATTCCCTAGTGCCAACACGGTCTAAAAAGCGGGTCGTGTCATAGTCAAATAATTTTCTCTATTTTAGACCTCATTTAAATGTATTTTATCATTTTAGTAGCTTAGAATTTCATTTTTTAAAAGGCCTGTTTATTTCTGTTTTTGTTTTTGATTTTTTGGTTTTGTTTTCAAATTCAGTAAAAAAAAATGTTGCTTGAGTTTTTTTTTATTTTGATTTCTTCTAGTTTTCAAAAATTAAGAAAATCTCAAAAAATGGTTTTTGTTTTCTATTTATTTTTTAATCTCATTTATTATAAACTACATATATTATTTAATTATTTAAGGTATTAGTGTTTAATAATAATGTTTAATAATTTAATTTAATACTATATATTTGATTAATTAAAATTAATTATTAATAAGACTTACAAATAATTTAATTTCAATTAATAATTTAATTTAATTTTTAACTAAATTTAATAATTATAGTTAAATTTAATAACAATTAAGTTTAAAATATTTTCAAAATATATAAATTTCAGATAAAATCTGATTTAATAATTAAAATAAATTAATTTTTAAATAAAATTTTAATTTATAAATTATTTATTTTAATAAAATAAAATAAATTTACTAATAATTTGTTAATCAATGTTATATAGGAGATTAAAATAAAGTTATTTAGTTAAAAATAATTTATCATTAAGTTTTATCTAATGTGTAATTATCATTAGTAAGAAAAATATAATTACATTGACATTAATAACCATACAAGTTTTGTTTTTATTTGAAAGAAAAACAAAAATTGAAAACTAAAAATAAAAACTAAAAACTAAAAACTACGACAGAAAAATAAAAGTGGATCTAAAGAACCCCTAATTTTTTTAAAGCTCACTTATGTCTTTAAGAAAAAGTCAAGCACAAATTGTGGGAGAATTCCTCCTTGACGCGCTCGGATTCCAGATTAATATCAATCAATTTGAAACGTTTAGTGGGACAATGATGTGGAATAAAAGATAAATCACTTTGCCTCCAATCATGTAAGAAGAAGCCCCTATAATCATAGGGAATGAAGGCTTTGTATCCTAGATGGTAGAAACTCTTCAGAAGGCAACCTTGTCTTCAACTTACTTCCCTGTAAGCAAAAACCCAAAATTGCCACAATGGAACGACGTTGTTTACACAAATGAAGTTTTAGAGTTGAAGTCTAACATGGTCAACATAACAAAATATTGGCAGAGAAGTTTACAAAATTGTTTGTTGCTCTGATATAATTTATTAGGTAGAATTCACCTGCTTTAGCAAAGCAAATCTTGAAAGGACTCGAGGGGTATCTTAGTTCTAATGCAATAAAAATCAGAGAATGCACCTTCCTTCTAACTGCTTCCATTATAGATGAAAGATAGTCCCTCCACACAAAAGAGTTGATACAATATGATGCCTTAATCTTAGTAATGGTTAATATGTAGTTAGGCCTCAAATTCCTGACGATAAGGATTTGATGGGGAGGTTGAGGTTAATGGATCACAATATGGTTTGGAAGGTAAAATTGCAACTATAAACCACATTCTCATTATTCACCCACTACAAATGAGGTCATAAGTTTATATGAAAGTAGTTAGAGAAGCAGTTTAGGAATTGTACATGTCTGTTTTGAGTAGCTTGGTTGTCTATAATTCTACAAGCATTATGCAAAACGAATTTGATTAGGAGAATCCTTATCCTTGTGACAGCATAATTCCTGAATTCAACTTGTTTTCTGATGAAGATGGTCAATCCACTATATAGCACATCACTAAATTCACCATAAATTGTGGAGAAGTAGCCAATTATAAAAACTTTAACACCTTTTCTTGCTATGCTTTGTTGCCCAAGATTCTATTTTTTGTTGGGTTGAAATAGAAAGATTATTTTATACTTATTTTATACTCAGTTTTTTAGGATTTAGAACAAAGTTAGCATAGCTAAGTTGTCAAAGGTCACTCAAAAGAGCGGTGAAAATTTGGACATATTCATCACTAGTCATAAAAAATAAGAAGTTGATGCTAGATCTTGCTTCAAGAAATTGAATATGTGAAACTAGCTCAAAGAGAGTTAGACATTGAATTGTGAAAAAAATTCCAAGGCATGGAATTTTGTGACTTATATGAAATGGCAACAAAGGTCTCTAGATACAAAAACTTCTTAAGGAAGAAGATCACCGTAAAAAGAATTCGCTAGGAACTTATGCTACCAAGACAAATTCTCACGATTCAATAATAGTCGAAGTCAATATCCTTGTAACTTTTGTTTGCCCCTTTTTGGAGTGCAAATCCCTAGAAGTCAAAAAGAAAATGCAAGCTTCATTGAATCAAGTTCAGTACACCTTTAACACCTAACAAAGGAATTTTTTATTATCTATCGCAAGAAAAATTTATCACCTTACCCTTAGAGCATAAAATTCCTACGAAAGAAGAACTCAAAGGTAGAGATTATTGCAAAAATCGTAATACCTGGAGCCATTCGATAAACTAATACTGGAGATTTAAGAATGTGATCCAATACTAGATTAATAAAGGAATTTTGATGTTCGTTGAGGCTGAATAGACTATGTTGATAGATGAAGACCCATTCCTACCAATGGAAACTATTAATGCCACTAAATTTGACATACACCTATTATTAGATGTCAAAAAAAAGTTTAAAATTGTAGATGATTGTTTAGCATCAATATAAAGACCCATTCCCACCAATAACAACTGTTAATGCTATTGAATTTGACTTGTATCTATTGTTAGATATCAAAAGGAAGTTGCAAATTATAGAAGATTGTTTAGCATCAATGTCAAATTTAGAAACATGTGTTTTTGTTCCTAATTACAATACCAAATTTAGGAAACAAAATCTTAGATTTTAACAAAAGGTAAAAATTTTAGGGAATAAACACCAAGTAGAATTCACCAAGTTTGTAGTCAAAGATATGAACCTCAAATTCCCAATTATCAATGCAAATAGCCTAGATTTGTGGTAACACAACGAGTGCCATCATCTTGATAATAACAACAAGTAAGACATCCAAAGAATTTAATACCTTTAAATCAAACTAAAAAAAGGTGGCTTTAGGAACTGAGATCCACTACTAAGGTTGAGAAAAATAAGCCAACATTGATGGAGGAGCCAACTTTAAGAAAGTCATCTCGTCTAAAACATGTTTTCTCTGAAGAAAGTACAACAAATCCTAACAACAAAAAGGAAAGGGTAGAAGTCTCTGGTGACAAGTGAAGTAAGAAAAAAGTTAATCCTAATTATAGGAAGTCAGCTTGTTCTGAAAGTCAATAAGAGGATTCCAATGAGTTCGTTACAATTGGAGAAATTACTATTCAAGCTGTATATAATGTTTCTTTTATAAAGCTCCCAACATTATTTGGAAAATTTGGTGCAAAGAGGGCAAAAACACCTCCTAAGAAAGGAGAATATAGGGGGTCAATACTGACAACAGGACCAATAATTCCTGAGAATGTGGTATGAGAAAATTCAATTGAAGTTATGACACAATATATAAAACCTCTATATATTAAGGCCTATAACAACGAAAGGCCATCTTCAAGAGTTTTTTGTGGATAATGGGTCGACAACAAATATGATGCCGACTAAAATGAAGATAGCTTCAGGAAAAGATGATTTTAACTTGATCTTTACCAAAGTATGTGTTGCTACATTCAATGGTGAAATTACTAGAGCATGGGGAATTCTCCATATAAAAATTATAGTGGAAAGGAAGACGTCATTAACTGCATTCTTTGTTGTTGACATCCATTCTAGCTACTAAGTCTTATTGAGGTCAGATTGGATTCACTACAATTATTGCTTCCATCGTCTCTCTATTCACTTTTACTTTTATAGAAAGGATAAGAAGTAGAAGTCATTTGGGCTGATTTGCAGCCATTCCATGCTAAAGTTGATGCGATGGAGGTAAAATTTTATAGGGATCATGTAAATTCGGTGTAAATTTAGAAATCATATTAGTGTAAGGAAGGCACATATAAGATGAAGACATAGTGATATGGAAACTCCAAGAAAACAAGGTTCTTGAAACCCCCATAATTCTATTGAATCAAAACCCTAGTTTTTCTATTATAAGAATATGCTAGATCAAACCCCAAATCAGAAGTTTGAGACCCAATCCCCAACAAATCAGAAATCAATTTACGTTGCAAGTCCTTACTTATTGATGCATATCAATTTCTTGAAGTAACCATGAAGACATTCACGTCTCACTTGAAGAACTCAATTCTGAAATTTTATTGATCATCCAAATCTAGGGTTACAAGGATATAATAAGGTATAATACCCTTGACTAAGTCTTAACCCTAATAGGAATGGGTTTGCAAGCCCATTTAATGAAAACTAGTCTAATCCTAACAAATCTAGGAGTATCTAGCCCATTGAATATAATCTGATCCAAGTCCTTTTAAGAATGGGCTAAACACATGAAAACAAATAAGTCTCAAAATAACCCAAAACAAACAAAGCACATGCTACTAACTAAAAGAACAGCCCATAAACAAGTACTTGGGCCTAAAATAAGAGATAATAAATAACAAGCCCAAATTATCAAAAATGCACATAAATGGCTAAGTGTTAGCCTCTTCTAATGCCTCCTCTAATAAAGTCACAAGCTTGGGTGTGCCTTGGTGTTCTTCTATGGATGTTTTGGCCTCCTCATGTACTTAACTTATGATTTAGGCTTGAACAAAAACTTGCATTGCTTGTTTAAGCCTTGACACTTGTTACGTTGTAATTAGACCACTTGGCAAAGTAAACTTGTCTTGGCATGTGGCACCTTGATCTCCACTGCCATGGCTTCTTGTATCACATAGGAAGAAAAATTCATAAAAGCAACTACCATTTGCTTCCTCGGCTAATAAAGATTCCTATTATAAAGGAGCCTGATGAGTGAATTCTTATTAAAAAGAAATAGAGGTAGCTGCAACTGCAGAGATCAAATATCAAATGCAACAAAGCTTAGAGAATGCAGAAGAAATAAATATATGTGATAATATAGAATTGGTTTTTGAAGAAGAGGAAACACAAATGATTGATAAAGGTTTAAAAAAATCCACTCCTGAGAAGTTTGATGATTGTAAGGGTCAAAATCAAGAATCAAGAATCTTTACAAGAAGTGAATTTGGAAAATTTAAGAGAATTCCATAAAGTCTTTGTTAACAAAGAATTGTACTTAAAGGTAAAGTTAGAACTAGTAAAACTCTTGAAAGAATTCAAATATTGTTTTGCTTGGGACTATACTAAGATACCAGGATTGAGTAGAACGAACACAAACTTTTGATAAAGCCAAAATTTCACCCTCATTGTCAATCTCCTAAGCGATGGTCAAAAGAAGTTAAATTGAAGGTCAATTTTTTTTTTGAAAATTTATGTAAAGCTAGTTTTATTAAACCAACCAAATACACTGAGTAGTTAGCTAGTATCGTGCCTATAGTCAAGAAGAATGGAAACAGAAAAGAATTTGTGTAGACTTTAAAGATTTAAATGCACCCACTTCTAAGGATGCATATATAATGTCGATTATAAATTTATCAATAAATGTGACAGCTGTACATTCTTTATTTTTTCTTTATGCATTGTTTCTAAAACAACTTTTGGACGTACAAGATCAATTGGGACATTTGAGTGGATTGTAAGGCCTTTCACTCTGAAGATAAACAAAAGAGTTTTCAGACTTATTAAGGTTGAAGATTTATGAAGAATTCCAATAAGAGGAAAGGTATCAAGTGGCGTTCGATAGTATCAATGAATACTTAACAAAACCTTCAGTATTTATGCCCCTTAGGAAAGGAATTCCATTAAGTTGTAAATTTTTACTGTAAAAGAATATATTACATATCTGTTCACCTACAATAATGAGGTTGGTCATGTATAAACTGTTTACTATCGAAGCTAAATTCTTATGTGAATAGAAAAGAAGTTACTTGAGGATGAATTGTAGGATATGAAAGTTAAGAAGATAGTGAGAGATAATTAGCTAAAATGAAGGGAAATTGGTAGTTATAGCAAAAAAACTAATTAAGGATAAAAGGATTATAAAGTTACTAGTACTTAGACAACAAGGGACAAGGAGGACTGCACACACAATTCCCAGACCAATAAAATCTCAAGACAACAAAATCAATCTACAAAGGGAACAACTTATTTCATAAACACTATTATTTTTTAGCTTTCTTTACATTGTAAATTTATCTTTAATATTTCAAAAAGTTTTTCTATGTCCTGATTCCCTTTTGTTGCAATCAAATTATTTTCTTTAGTTCAAATCTCATTTCAACATATTTTAGTATTTTATTAATTTATAACTTTATTTTTTAAGTTTTCTAAAGCTGATTTATATTATTGAAAATAAGTCATGAGCAAATTTTGGAAGAATTACTTTCTGACACTCTCGAGTTCAGATTAGCACTAAACAAGAAGATTATGAAATAAATAAGCTTGGATATAAAATTTTAAAATAATAATATTAGAAGTGACCGAATATCTTATGTGTACGTTGTAATCATACATGACGCAGGAAACGAATCGAGTAATGCCAAAATCAACTGTCCGTAGATATTTTTCAGTTATATCTTCGTCGACTCACTCCTTATCCTCGGGGGGGTATATGTGTATATGTATGAAACATCTGCGGAAGAAGAAAAGGAGAAGAAACATGGCAAAGTGGGAAAGCCAAAAACAACTCTAGCGTGTCCTACAGGTTCATATCTACAGGAGTACAGGTATCTACTGGGTGACTAGGTGGGACAGCGATGGCGTGCTCGCCAGCTCCAGTCTCTGCATTATCTTTCACCAGCTCAAGAAGTCATAAGAGGGCCTTTGTAACTTCAGCGCTGACCCCAAAAGCCTTTCCCAAGGAGCTTCACTTCAACCATGATAGTTCAGCTATGAAGAAACTTCTGGTCGCTCCTGAAACTATAGACTTTTCCATCTTTCTTCCTGGATGGGGAGAGTGTGGGGTTTGAATTGATAACAAGTGACTTCTATATTACAGGCAGGAGCAGAAATGGTGGCACACCTGGTAGGAGTAACTTTGGGTCCTAAGGGAAGGAATGTGGTGCTGGAGAACAAGTATGGACCTCCTAAGATTGTTAATGACGGTGAAACTGTTCTGAAGCAGGTCACGCCTACAAATAACCAGTTACTGCTTCCATTTGTTTGTTTCTACTTTTTTTTCTTTGGTGTTTAAACTAGAACCAATTTCAGGTTCCTTTGGTGTCAATTTAGTTCTTTGTTTCGAATGCTTGTCTAAAAGAATCTAAATTTTTTGAGTTTTTAATTTCTAAGAAGATAAAATGTTGGTTGATGTTAATTATGTAGATTGAATTGGAAGATCCACTAGAGAATGTTGGAGTGAAATTGGTGAGGCAAGCTGGTGCTAGAACAAACGACATGGCTGGTGATGGTTCCACAACATCTGTAATACTTGCTCATGGTTTGATTTCTGAGGGTCTGAAGGTCAGAACCATGATTTGATTTCCTTTGATTTCAAGATTGAACAAGCTTCAATAGATTGAATTACTATGTGATTGCAATCCGCACCATCATGTTGGGGGTAGGGGTCTTTGGTAATTATCAAGGTAACGTTGTAAGAGAGAAAGAACAGGAACAAATCTTTTTGATAGAGACAGAAAATTTATCGCTACAACATATTCTAATAAATTTTCTTCTATTGAAAAAGGAGAAGAAAAACTGATTATTTTTTCCAGGGAAAACCTTCATTATACCTATGTTAGTGACTTGAGAAAATGTATCCTATAACCATATATTTCTAAGAGAATGTTTCCTAGAACTTATATTGGAGTAATAAAGCTTGCAAAAAAAAAATCTGCAAGTGTTTCTCCTTTTGGTGGTATCGGCAGTAATTAGGCATAAAAAGGTCATCTTGGCAAAGTTCTACAAGCTCTGGCACTAAGAGTAACAACTTTTCAGGTCATTGCATCCGGGATTAATCCTGTCCAAATTGCTCGTGGGATTGAGAAAACTGCAAAAGCCCTTGTTGCTGAACTCAAATTGATGTCTAGAGAGGTTGAATAAGCCGCAATTTTCTCTATCTTCCTTTTACTTTAAAAATTATGTCTCCTAAAGCTCAGAAAAAATAGGGGAATGATCCTTCACATATGCCTCGTTTATTACTAATAATGTTTGGAATGTGTTTCAGGTTGAGGATGATGAACTTGCAGATGTTGCTGCAGTTAGTGCAGGGAATGATTATTCAGTGGGAAACATGATATCACATGCTCTTCGACAGGTGGGAAGGAGGGGTGCGGTCACAATAGAAAAAGGAAAGGGCATTGAGAACTATTTACAGATTGTGGAAGGAATGAGATTTGATCGTGGATATTTGTCTCCTTATTTTGTCACTGATCGACAGAAAATGAGAGTGGAGCTTCATAACTGCAAGGTTTAGATGCACTTTTACATTCTAAACATTTTGGGGGTGCTTCTGAATAGGATTGATTGGAGTAATACAAAAAATGTTTGGTTGCAGTTACTTCTGGTTGACAAAAAAATCACAGACCCAAAGGAGCTGTTCAGAATACTAGACAATGCAGTTGAAGAGAAGTACCCAATTGTGATAGTTGCAGAGGGAATTGAGCCTAATGCTCTGTCTCCAGTCATTAGGAACAAACTCAAGGGTGTGCTTAAGGCAGCTGCTATTAAGGCGCCTTCCTTTGGTGAAAGCAAGAGCCATTACTTGGATGATATCGCTATCTTGACCGGAGGTAGCAGCTCATAAGTTTTCTAGTAGTAGGTTCATACCGTCTTACTTATCCCCAGGTTTATACAACTGTACATAATAGCTAACACCAAAGAGTTTGACTAGAGGAGTTTGAGGACCAAAACTTTTCCTCAATTGATCCTTAATAAATCTTATTTGCAGTCCTGATGAGCAATAAAAGAAACTGAGAAAGAAATGTAGTGTTTTAGTGCTGTTACGTTGCTATTTATCCCTTCAGCACTTATATTGCAGCCACTGTAATCAGAGATGCAATGGGGTTGACCCTTGAAAGCGCCGGCAAGGAGGTTTTGGGCAGTGCTATAACCGTGGTAATAACAAAGGATTCTACAATGATAGTTACTGATGGAAGCACTCAAGCAGCTGTTCAGAAGAGGGTTTCTGAGATACGTGGTCTTGTTGAGGTGCATCTTCCATTCACAACATAGATAAGACTACATTTATATTTCACATGATGTAATGAAGAAATATTGTACTTTTAGTGAAACGGCAAAGCTTGAAAATAAGCTCACTATGCAAGGTTAGTTTACAAATTAAGAGTAAACTTTTTGGTTTTATCAAGTTTCAATTTCTTTTTCATTTTGTCATTTTGCAGAATACTCAAGAAAAATATCAAAAGAAAGTACTCAAGGAAAGAATAGGTAGATTATCAGGAGGAATCGCCATCCTTCAGGTAACTGATATATTTGGAAAGTATGACTCGATTTTGCTTTCGATTTAACAAATTGAAGTACAGGTAGGTGCACAAACTCAAGTTGAGTTGAAGGATAAACAGCTGAGAGTTGAGGATGCTTTGAATGCAACTAAGGTAGCTGCTTGATTTTCTGAGTCTTTCACTTAAAGAGTTATTAGCCGATAACAACAACGAGCTTCTGGCACAATGTAATATATGCAGGCAGCGGTTGAGGAAGGAGTAGTAGTTGGGGGTGGGTGTAGCCTTTTGAGGCTATCCACAAAAATGGATGCTATAAAAGAGCATCTGGAGAATGAAGAACAAAAGGTCATTTCATTTTTTTAAATATTTTTATTTCTTATAGTAAGTATATCAAGACATGAAAAACTTCCTTGATCGGTTATTCTATTTTGTAAAAAGTTTACTACTAGGGGATTACTGATAGTATAAGATATAATGGCAAATATGGTTGCAGATTGGAGCTGAGATTTTTCGAAAAGCATTAACCTACCCTGCAAGACTCATTGCCAAAAATGCAGGTGTAAATGGCAACGTTGTTGTAGAGAAGGTCTTTACACGATACTTCATCTCATCATCAGCCAACTGCAATAAGAAGATAAAATGTGCAAACTCTGATTATCTGAAATTTGTAGGTTTTGTCATATAGTGATGCAAGATACGGTTACAATGCTGCAACAGACAGCTATCAGGATCTCATAACTGCGGGAATCATGGATCCAACAAAGGTATTATCAATCATATGCTTCTTCATTAAATACAAAGATGATGAAAAAGTATGCCAGACGAAATATGTAAGTAACATTTTATGGCAATAACAGACTGTAGGAAAAGTGAACAAGAGCATCTGAACATGCATCTCTGGATCATTTTTTCTATTTAGAAGAGAACTTAAACATTGTCATAATATTCATGGCTCTCAATCAACACGTGAAGCAGGTAGTTAGATGTTGTTTGGAGAATGCTGCATCAGTGGCTAAGACATTTCTGATGTCCAATGCTGTGGTGGTTGACATTAAGGAGTTGCAGCCTCTGCCAATTAGAAAACCAATTCCAACACTCTCAGGTGCTAATAATCTTTCCGTGCATAAGCCGTGGTTTCCTATAAAATGCTAATGTTTCACCATTTCAGGTGTCAAACCATTTAATGTATAGAAGCCGGGTGAGAATTTGGTCGCTTTTTCATTGTGCAGCATTGAAGTGGACCTGGCACGCCTAGATTTCCATCCCCTTTTTATATATATCTTCAACAAATAGTTCTGGAATGTGATGAGAAGACTTGCTAGCAGTTGTTAACGATCCAGGAAAACAATTCTCTAGCATCAAAGGTGCCGGATAAGTTGAAAGAACCACATCTGGCGTTAGTTTGTAGCTAAGAAACTGTAGAGACACGTTTCAGATTTTCCTTTTTAGAAGAGAAAAGAAAGTAAGAAATTAGGAGTTCTTTGCAAATTTAAGTTCAAAATTAAAGTATTCAAATTTGAAGACTAAACCAAAAATAACTTGATGGTATTTATGAGTAGTTTTAACAAATTTAGTATTTATATTTTATTTAACTAAATTCTTACAACACAATTAAATTAAATGTAATAGAATTCTCTATTTTTTTTTAAGTTTGATGGTTGAAAAATAATTTGTCAAATCATTTAATTTACATAATTTTTTATTTTATGTTTCTAAACCTAATTATTTAATGTTAATCATTTATCACGCTAAAACGGAGTCCAATTCCTCTGTCCAGTTTTATGGTGTCTTATTGTGTCCAGTGAATCTCAGCCATTCAATTATGAGAGTCCCACGTTTATTTATGTGGGACCCATACGGGACCCGCATAAATGAATGGCTGAGATTCACTGGACACAATAAGAC
>JAOSBL010000003.1:16832870-16846752 GCA_027568915.1 Erythroxylum roraimae | reverse complement strand
GAAATTTTGATATTTGAAAAATGTTGGCAACTCGTGTAAGTGAAAATGTTTCTGAATGAAAGTGGGCCCAAATTTTCAATTACTGATTTTCGCGTACGTTTCAAAAAAAACAATTTATACTGAGTTTGTGATGGACTAAGTGATCTAGCACGCCACCCTCGCGAGGCACGGACTCAGATATCAACCATCGATGTCGGGTTCGGGTCTTACGGGAGTGGGGTGTTACAGGGAAGTAGTCAAATGGAATTTTGGGTACTTAAGAGGTACTATAAACTATGGCATTATTTTTAGCATTCAGTAAGGTAATTTTTTTGTTTTTATATATGTAGATTGAGACTATGCAGAGTATGTAAATAACATAAGGATTACCACATGATATGTTTTTACTCTTACATAAAGGCCTATTTGTTGTGAATCAATAGTTCGTCCTATAGTTATCTTATTTACAAATGAAGCAGAGTATATGGTGGTAGCTAAAGCTACTAAGGAAGCTCTATGACTTATAAGGTTAGTGAAGGAAATGGGTATTAAATAAGGTGGAGTTTAAACGTACTATGATAACTAAAATATCAATTATTTGACAAAGAATCAGGTGTATCATACTAGAACTAATCATGTCGATGTAATGTTTCACATTAATAGGGATTTTATTGCATTTTATCTTATCTTGTTAGAGAAGGTTCACACTTTTGAGAATGCAGTTCATATGTTGACAAACTTGGTTACAATGGATAAGTTTAACTATTGCTTGGATTTGATCAATGTCTCTAAATGTTAGATAAGGCTACTATGTAACCTATGTGATGTGTATTTTCCAAGATAGAGATTATTGTATACGACTCATATATGGGTATGTAATCTTGGAGTATTTATTTGAATGTCTAACACAAAGTTATATACTAGGGCATGTTCTTCTTTAAAAAGACGAAGTGGAGACACAACTTGATACATGGTTAGCGTAGAAGGCATGTCATAAAATAAAGTAATTACAAAGGAGCACAAGGCCTAAAACATGGGCTTGTCTATTCTCTTGTCTCCCTCTAGAAGAAAGTATCAAGAAGTACACAACTTAGAGCATAGATGTGTTTATGCTCATATTTTATGCTTATGTTTCTAACTAGAAAGATTTATGTAAATGTAGGGCTAGACATAATCTAGGAGATGATCATGTCCCATATCGTATCTATGTCAGTTTTCATATTTAAAGGATGATAGATGTTGATGGTCTTTAGGGTTTTTATTAGGGATATGAACAAATAGATTTAGAATGTGGGGGTATTTATGTAAATTTTTATTAGGTAGGGTTTATATATATATAATTTGATATAACCTTATTTTAGGAAAAAATATAATCACTTTGCTCTCAAAGATGTGAGTATAAATTAGGTGAACCTTATTAAATTCTTTTCTTTTTCTTTTCTTCCTTTATTATTCTTGTTGAATATTTCTCAATACTTGGTATTGACATCTCTTCATTTGTACCATTCATATTATGCCCTTACTATACTCAAAGGAGCCAACATAGTACTATAATCCCATAAGCACATTGCTTGAAAAAAAATACCAATAACACATCAAACGACACTCTTCTCAAATATCCAAATTACTTCTAAAGTCTTGAAGGAGCTATACAATACCTTTTGTTCAAATGCCTAGATCTTTCATATAAAATTAACTATGTTTCCTAGTTTATGCATGCTTATAATTTTATGCCTTTAAAAATGGTTTGACATATCACATGATCGTCAAAAGGAACTATTAATATAGGTCTACACTTTACTTCCATCATTACTTTTGATTTATATACTTTCTTATAAGTAGATTGGGAAAATTATCTAATTACAAGCACTCCACCACCAATTAATACACTTCTTTAGAGGAAATCTTATAAGATAGTATGTGAAGAAATAACATACATAATTTCATACACACTAACTAACATTTTCTTTTGAAAGATAATTGCATTCCACTTACTTCTCCTTTGGTACTCTATTATGATAACCTTAAAGCTAAAGGTATATTTTGCTTTTTAACATTTTAGTTAAAATTTAATTTATACCCTGACGTTTCACATTGTATAAAAAAAGATTATAATGTTTTAAAAAATATTTAAAATATTCTTTCAATTGACAGAATTGTTAGAATTCCATCAAATACACTGACATGGATTTTTTTCTAACTTTTTGAGGTTCACTTTAATAACGTCAAATGCTAATATAAACCCCAAAATTAAAACATAATTTAGGATAAAACCCAAATTTTCTCTTATATCTAGCGCAATAGTATAGAAATGTATAGAGAGAAAGAAGTATCCTATCTTCATGGTTTAGTTAATGAATCAGTTGAAATTTTAAAAAATGACAATTAGGTGACAAGCTTTCTAGGATATCCAAGAACATTTAAGTGGGAAACGGAATTGTTTAGTCTACTTCTGTTAGGAACAACATCATTTCAAGTATGTATTAGTTTTTCTCTAGCACAAAAAATTTAGATTTGAATCTTCATAAGAACTATCATTTTCTTTGTCCCTTTTTAGAATAAAGGCTATAGTTGTTAAAGGCTATAGTTGTCCTTGTTGCATCATTTAGGAGGGAAAAAGATAAAGATTCTACGTTGAAGACACTGATAGAAGAAATTCAAACAACTCTATGACTGGTATGCATGTAAAATATGTCTTCCATTTAGGGTTGATGTTGTACGTATGCGATGTAGACTAAGGATTAGATATGTTTTCCTTTGTGTCATGTGAAAGAGAAATTTGGAAGAAGATATATAGGCCACGTACCTAGGAAATGGAGTATAGCACAAGAATTGGGTCGAATAGAAACACTTATATTGAATGAAATAGTTAAATATATTTATTTCATTTTAAATTGGAAGGGAGAAGATAAAGTTGAATACCTTATTAACCTAAGAAAACCAATTTTGGAATCAATCATATGTCTTCTTAAGTTCTTGGTCCTCTTCCTTTCCATCTAAAAGCAAGTTTCATCATTTATTTATATATTAATAAACTTTTTTGCTAAAAATATACATATACAATACAGACAAAATAGAAATATTTATTTATGATAATAACTAGAGAAAAAAGAGAGTGATATCTGCTATCACACTAGAGACAAGAGGAAATTTATATATTAGGATTTTTATTACGTTAATCCCTAAAATAATTTATGTTTTAATTTTAGGATCTATAGCACTTGACATGGTTAAAGTGGGCCCTAAAATTTTTTCAAAAATCTATGCCAACGTATTTGACAAAAACTTGACGGTTCTATCAAATGAAAGGCTATTTGAAGTGTTTTTAGAAATGTTATTGAATTCAATTCCAAACTCTTAGAGTTTCCTAATGTATAGATAGCTTTGTACACCCTATGAACCCTAATTAAACTACCCATTAGAATTAATATTGTATCCACATTAGGACTCAAAACTTTTGTCCTTAAATTTTTCATAATTTGTACTATAAAATTAAGAACTTTTGTTCTTAAATATTTGATAACATGTACCATAAAAATCAATAAACTTTCCTCTACCTAGTGCTAATGACTATGTAGAAGTCATGAATGTCATTAGGTATCATCGGGTACTTAGCATCCATTTCAAGAAGATAACCACAAATGAACTCCTAAATTCCCTTTATACAACACTATATCAATAAGGTCAATACTCAAATCCACATTGACGCTTTATAAAGCATGCTTAATTGTTGAAGTTCCATTTAATTTTTGTAAAAATACACCTATCGATATGTCTTCTAGTAACAAGAGACAATCTACAACTGTCCTACTCTCAACCACTTTATTCTTAGCATTTAAGGGAGATGGGGTAATGTTGCATTTAACAGTAATAACAAGCAATATATGAGCAAGTTGGAGGTTAAAAAAAAAGAAGAAGTGACAAGTAAATTAAAGAGAAAGAAAGAGAGAGAGAGAGAGGAGAGAGAAGAATGAGAGGAGAGAAAGAGGTTTTTTTAGTTTTTAGGTCTTATTTTTCACGTGGAATACATATCTGACAAAGAACCTACAGAAAAATGTCAGATATAATTTTTTTTTGGTAAATCAGATGTAAGATTAATAAAGAAAGGTTATGTACAAGGGTGGAGATAGTTTTACAACTCATCTTAAACCAATCAAAAGAGAACCCCTAATCTGAGAAGATATACCAGGGTAGAGATAGTTTTACAACTCATCTCAAACCAATCAAAAGAGAACCCCTAATCTGAGAAGATATACCCTGAGAAAAGCTTCCCAAATGGAAACAATACACTTAAAAACCTGACGTGAACAAGGCTCCAAAGAGATCCTAATATCTAAAACAATCGGTAGTAACACAAGTTCAAACAAAGACAAAACATGCAGTCCTTCATTGGATGTATCTCATGCCTTGAGAAATCAACCAATTGATACTTACAACCAACTGGACAACGTGTGCACACAACCAACCGTGAAGGAGTGCTGCGTACCTTGAATGTACCAACCCATGAATAAGAAGTCCGACTAGATTTGCTGTGCTGAAACCTGAATTTATTGATCAGAGCTTCTGCTACTATCTCCTGGTCTACCGTTAGTTGTTGCTAGTGCTAATGTTGAAACCCTTCCATGTGTAAAAAGTTAAGGTTGACTAACTACCCTGGATGAAAAATGGAAAGTTGAAGGTCTGTTGGTCTTTGCATCATTGAAGTTGACGCGGGGTGATCTGCTGCTGCCATTGTGTGCCATGAATTTATTACCATGATGCTTGTCTCCCCTTGGCTTCCACTGATCCGGCATTGCTAAGGAGAACAGTAGCTATCTGTTGTCAGATAGCTATCCTCTCTACCGTCCCTAGTTTACAGAAACTGCAGCTGAAGATGGAGGTTGAAAAGAAGATGACTAGTTGTGCTCTCCTTCCATAGGTTAAGCAATTGTGACCTGCCTCCCCTATTTCCATGCTTTGACCTAAAACAAAACCCTGCAAAAGGATGTTAGTGATATAAATGACTCTCCTACCTTTGCCTTCCCTCGGTGGTTGCTTTGAGTTGCTCCTGTACTAGGGTGATTACTCTAGCTTTCAAGCCATCCACCTCCATAGCTTCATCTTTAAAAGTCCTGGCATTCCTTTCTTTCCACGGATAGTAAACAGCCACTGAAAGGATAATTGGAAAAACATTGGGATTTAAAGTTATGAGATTTTGGGAATTTTGGGGATTGCTTAGCCAAAGAGGAATTGTATGGAGGTTGAGTTGTGGTGGAAGGTTGATATGAAAGTAGGATAGGTAGTAAGTCCAAACTGATTTGGAAAAAAGGCATTTAAGGAAAAGGTGATCAACTGATTCATTATCTTTGAGACACAAGGAGCAATGATTGGGGGTAAGGAGGTAAGGTAGTCTGTCTCGAGTTTGTAATTTGCCACAGAAAGCCAACCAAAGGATGAAAGAACATCTTGGACTATTCTTTTTGAACCAAACTAGGGTATGCCAAGGGATAGTTTGTTGGAGGAGGGGGGGTCTTAAAAAGGAATAAGTTGAAGAATTAGTATAGACTTGTCTATTCACTGAACTAGCTAACCACTCCAAACTATCTTGTTGAGTGCTAATCGGTTGATATTGGAGTGGTTCCAGGAAGCCCAGGGTTTCACCTATTAACTCTTGCCAGCTCCATATGTTATTCCTGATCACCTCTGAAACTGTGGCTGTCATTTTCAAATCAGATCCATTAATGGCCCTTGCGGTAGAGAAATGCTAGAGGATACCTCTTGGGTGCCAAAGATCCTGCCAAAAGTAAGTAGAAGCTCCATTTCTTATCCTAATTCTGAATTGGTTCCCTAATTTATCCCTTACTGCTAAAATTTTCCTCCAACTCCAGAAACTATTGCGGTTAGGTTGGATACTCCAAAAATTCCCCCTCCTAAGGATTATAGAGTGTACCCACTTCACCCAGAGAGCTTCAGGGTTATGAAACAAAATCCAGATCCTATTCCCAAGAAGCACAGTATTCCAAGTTGACAAGTGTTTAATCCTAAGGCCTCCTTCCTTTTAGGTCTACAGATGTCAGACCATTTGACCTTAGCATAAGAATGGGAGGAAACCTGCCCTGACCAAAGGAAGTTCCTAAGTTTGGCCTCTATCTCCTTTAGGATAGAAGAAGGAAGAATAAACATGGAAGACCAATAGACTTGAAAGGAGGAAAGCACTGAGATGATCAACTGAAGCCTTCCAGCATATGAAAGGCTTTTATTAGTCCACTTGTTGATCCTAGCTTCGATTTTTTCCAAGAGGGGACTACAATCCCTTCGGGACAACCTTCCAATAATGAGCGGGACCCCCAAATACTTTATAGGAAGATTGCCTCTCGTTAGCCCGAACATCAGTTCAATGTGGGGAGTCAAGTTATATGACTCAGGGGATAAGAAGAAGTGGCTCTTAGAAGGATTCAGTTCCAAACCAGACAATTGGGAGAAGGTCCTCAGGCAGTCTAGAATTGAGTTAACAGATTCCAAGTTAACCTGACAAAAAAGCATAAGATCATTAGCAAAAAGAAGATGGTTTAGTTTAAGAGATTTACACCTCCAATGATAATGGTAAGAGGGATTACCATCTAAAGCCGTGCTCAACCATCTAGAAAGAACTTCCATACTTAGAATTAAAAGGAAATGAGATAACAGGTCTCCTTGTCGTAAACCTGACTTACCTCGAAAGAACTTAGAAGGGGTGACATTAATAAGGATAGAGTAAGACGGGGACAAAATACATTCTTTTATCCAAACAATGAATTGCCCAGGGAACCTGACAGATTCTAAAACATTGGAGAGGAACTCCCAATGAACAGTGTCATAGGCTTTATGAAGGTCTATTTTGAAAGCACAGTGCTTGTGACTATTGGAAAGGTGATAATTCCTTAGAATTTCCTTGGCCAACAGAACATTATTGCCTATGCGGCTATTTTAAACAAAAGCACTTTGGTTTTGGCTCACAATGTGGGGAAGAGACTTATGAAGTCTATTTGCTATGATCTTAGCTATGACCTTATAAAGAAAATTACAACAAGAAATAGGCCTATAATCTTGCACTGTGATTGGATGAGCTTTCTTTGGAATGAGAGATATAAAAGTAGAGTTAAGCTCCTTAGAAGTTTCCCATGCTCAAAGAAGTTTTTGATTGCCCCTGTAACTTCTGGTCCCTATTGTGGCCCAAGATTGCTTAAAAAAATACCCATTAAAACTGTCAGGGCCTGGGGCCTTTTTTGGATTAAGGGAATGGAAAACCTCACTTATC
Organism: Erythroxylum roraimae; assembly: GCA_027568915.1. NCBI lineage: Eukaryota > Viridiplantae > Streptophyta > Magnoliopsida > Malpighiales > Erythroxylaceae > Erythroxylum > Erythroxylum roraimae. The sequence goes on along the minus strand of JAOSBL010000003.1, from coordinate 16,839,497 downwards.
TCTTGTTCAGAGACTTCTGCTAAAAGAGGGGAAGTGATATTGTCAGGTAAAGGAGTAGGAAAGAGGGAGGCCACAAACTCTTGAGAAGAAGGTAGAGATTTAGAGTTCCCTATAGAATTCTGGAAATGGTCCAGGAACTGATCCTGAATCTCTTGGAAGCCTATAATTCGAGTTCCATTGGCCAATTGTAAGGAATGAATAGAGTTCTTATTTCTGTAAGCAATGATAGAGTGGTGAAAAAATTTTGTGTTCCTATCCCCTTCTTGAAGCCATTTAATACGGGAAACTTGCTTGAAAAAGGATTCCTGGTCCCTAAGCGCTCTAAAGACTGCTTGGATGGCTTCGGTCTCTCTATCTTTAAGAATGGTAGAGTGGGGATCAAGCTTCAACTACTCTTGAATACAGTTAAGGTTGGCCTGACTTCGCTCTACACGGATATTAACATCTCCTATTTGACCTGAGTTAAGGGATTTGAGAGCTCTTTTGATAAGTTTAAGCTTAGACACCACCTTATACATAGGAGTGCCTCTAATTTGACTAGACCAAGCTTCATCAATGATTTGGAGGAAGCTAAGATGGTTGGCGAGAAAGTTTGAGAACCTAAAGGGAGAAGTACGCTTCTACTGACTGAGTAAGGCCTTAACCACCAAAGGAGTGTAATCCGAGATATTTGGATTAAGAATGACACTATAAGACCTGGGGAACTTTGAGGACCACTCAGAATTGATGAGCGTTCTATCTAATTTCCTTGCTACATAAAGATCTCAACTTTGTTTATTGGTCCATGTAAAGGTAGGACCACTAGCATTAAGGTCGAAAACCCCACAGTCTTCTACACACTTCCTAAGTCTCGCATACCTTACAAGGCCATAGAACTCAAAGGTTCTGCCTCATAAGAGTTCAGGATCGCATTAAAGTCTCCAGCTATAAGCCACGGATGAGGCCCTACTGTGGAGGAAATATGGTTCAAGGCAGACCAGAGATGTTTCCTATGATTGAGATTATTGGACCCATACACGCAAGTAACAAAGAAGGGGGAGGAGCAATGAATGGGAGTAACCTCTAGGTGGATAAATTTGTCAATAGAGTGTAACTTTGAGCAAGAGAGGCAATCTTCATTCCAAGCTATTACTATCCTAGCATTAGAGGAATGATCAATGTTGGAGGAGTATTGCCACCGAGGGAACATCAAGGAACATATATTGTGCAGGATTAAGGGGGGTCTTATTCGGGATTCAATCATTTACACAAAAGCAGTGGAAAGACTCTTAAGACAAGCCCTGACAGCTAAATGTTTATTCGGGCTATTAAGCCCTCTCACATTCCGAAAGACGAAATTCATAAGACAAAAACAATAACAGACTTCTATTTCTGTTTCCTATTTGTTTTAATTAAATCCCCTTCTACCCCGCCCGTAATACCTGAGTTGCTAGGAACCAATTCAGAACTAGGAGAGGGTGGGGAACTACTTACCTAGTGTATGTTAGGTAGAGATGGGTTATCAATGACCCCCTGTAAGGCTGCTTCCTGTATGCATTCCTCTCCAGCCGAGGTTGAGGTATTGGTTGCCTTAACACCGAAGCTAATCTCAAGTTCTGTCTGCTGTATTGCTAGGGAAGAATTTGGATCTGGTTGGGGCTCTGCATTTGGTAGGCTAGGTAACTCAGATGGTTCTAAGGTGATAGACTACTGCTGGTGGGTCTGGGGGGGAGGGGACTTCTTTATCACCAATTCATGCTGCAGTCCAGTTTCAAAGGTCCTCCCAGTTGATGCCCATTTCTGTTTAGGGAGTTGGGGGTCGGGTTTCCATTCATACTCTAAGTGGATATCCTTATATGTTAACTCCCCTTCTTTATTATAAGTTGCCAACAGAAAAGAATGAGGCCAATTCTTTTGCAAATCTAGATCCACACACACTCAAGCATACACAATTCTGGTCATCTTCGCTGTAGGGGTATCTATGAGTAAAGGGACACCTACTGCACTAGCTATTCACCTTATACCCTCGGTAGTCCAGTATTCAATTAGAACGTTATAAAAATGAGTCCACACAGGTGCTGACCTAACAACTTCCTGCTCACCTCCATTCAAACACCACTTCTTTAGAAACAGAGGCTTGCCTTGGATATGCCACGGCCCTCTCTCCAAAACTTCATTCATTCCTTCCACAGATTCGAATTTGAAAAGGAAATTTTTTGAGCCAGTGATTAATACTTCCTTCAAACCACAAGCAGCCCATGATCTAGTTAATGCTCGTTGGACTACAGAGAAGGCAGGTCGGTTACCGAGGAAAAACCAATGAGGGCGGTTTTCAACTGGGCCACTCTTTGCTTGGCCAGTTCTGGTGGAGGCGTCACGATAATCCGGTTGTCCTTCATTTCCGGAGGATAATGGGACACGAAAGAGGCCTGAGATGAGGCTTCCAGTCCTGCTGAAACAACAGCTTTCCATGTTCTGAGGTTTCCAGGAGGAGTCGTCATCAGTGGAAAGGTGGAACCAGGGGCGGGAATCTGAGCGGGTTTGGGAGGCAGAGTAGGGGAAACGGTTCGAAGATGGGTGTCGGGGAAGTTGATGGTTAGGGTTAATGGAAAGAATCTGGTCGCATTTAGGAAGTGGAGAAGGGGGATGAGAAGGCGCAATCGCAGGTGGAGAAGAGTTGGAGTTAAGCAGAGATGGAGGCACAGGCGGGGATGGGGGAAACGAAGCCATGGAGAGGGAGGGCTGATGTTGGACTCACCGGCATCGGAGTCTCAGAGATCGCAGGCTCACATCGCTCATAAGGAATATCGAACTTGCAGCTGTTCAATCTCTATATTTGTTTTTATCAATCCAATCCAACTTTAGGGGGCCTATACGGTTTTCTCCATAAGGGAATAATATATAATGTTCAGATATAATTTTTATAATGAAGGATTGACGAAAAAGATACGTTGAAGTGCAAATTGAACATTTATGGTTGAAGTGTTTTTTAAAACATGTCGAAACATTAGGTTTAAATTAAAATATAGAGAAAATATTAGGGTTTAATTTAACATTTTTGCCCAAATTTTAGCTTAAACATTAGGGGACAAAATATATGTTTAGCCATAACCATAATACTCTTCGTATGACAATTAATATGGCATTTCATACTTTAAGAAAACACTATAAATTAGATTATGAGTGAACTAGTTGCTCTTGGACTTCTTACCACTCAACATGTCTCCATTAATAATCAAATTATAAACCTCTTCAATAAATCCATATCAAAGTATACTTTTATTTTTCTTTATAATCTGATATCATTTAAGTCTGGATATCAACGTCAACCAACTCAACACAAATAATATGAGTAAATGGAGGGATAAAAAGAAATGTAAAATTATTAGAAAGGCAGTAGATCCACATAATATTGTCTATATCAATAGAGAGATATTAAGAGATAAAGGAGTGTTAAAGGCAATAAATTTGAGTCAACTTAATAGCTCAAAATATAAGAAAGCTCTAACAAAGTAAATTGAGAAAATATCATATTCAAGTCTATTATATCATAATTAGTTAATGAAAAATCATAGAGAACCTATTATTTTATTTTTAGGAAAATTAATTATTGTAATTAAACCATTATATCCTTTGTAATTATAAAGCTGTGAGTTCACATTGAGATGCAAATAGGAAACTTATTCATCTTCTTAATTTTTTATATTGTGAATTTTCATTCATTAAAATATAATAGTATGCAAATAATTAATTTTAAAATTTAATTAGTTAATATTATCCTAACATTCTCTTAAGCAAGTGAAACTCATAACCATATGTTAGATTCTCCAACTTTAGTGATTGTAATTTTAAAAGTAAAAAAAACTTTTTTGTAATTTGTAAAGATAAAAACATGTGTATCTCCATTAATTAGACTCATTTTTTTAATAAACTTCTATAATTTGATATTTTTTAAAAATTCATATTTTATTCAATATACACACTCCTTCTATTAGTTTATAGACTTAACACTTGGCATATTTTAAATCATATTATCAATTTTTTCATGGAGATATTATCATATGAGACTTGTTTATTCAATTTGGAAAAATATAATAACATGGTTTTAAAATATTTTAAAAATGAATCAAAATATAAAGGAAGTGAATATCATTTATCCTAATTTCCAATACTAGAAGATTAGAAAAACATTAGAACTTCATCTAAAAATAGAGTGTATACGTATAGCTTACTTAAAATGTATTAAAGACATGAGCCTGTTTTTTGTCGTGACATTTATATTTCATTGTACTATTTTTGTGAGCCCATTAGACACAAATTTGCCCAAATTCTTTTTTATATTTACATATAAGACTTATTATTTTTCTCTTTAAAATTTTAATATGATACCATATTAAATAATTACTTATTACTATTATTGAGAAAAATAAAATATTCATATAAAAAATTTAGTAAATTAAAAACTTAGAGAAAAACAAAATTTGAGCTTGGCTATAAACTCATTTATTTTTCAGCAAACTTTGAATTTGTATTTTATTTTTATTAATAAAATATTTCCTCGTATGTGCATTTAAGATAATATCAACGCTACAATATAATTTTAATGGTATTAAATTATTTTTTTGAAAAATCAAAAAAGGGATATCATTAACCATAACAAATACACAAATACATACATAGAGTTCTTGAAGCTTTGAAGCTTAGATGAGATGACTGTTCCTTCTTTTGATAAGGTGATTTCCCATGTGTGCTTCACTTCGTCTGTGATTAATCTACTTAATAAGTGTGTGTAGATGTGCATTCTTATGAGATTAAAGATGCTCACAATGAAGGTTTTGCATTGGTTTGATTTTTTAGAGAACACGCGACAATTCCTTTACTCCCAAACTCCTTTGACCAGGTACAAAAGAGTAATTCTAATGATCCATAATTTTGTTTTCCTTAGTTTATGAACTTGTAACATACTTCAGGTTAACACTTCATCCCATGGGTGGGTTGCATGCACCATATTAGGTGGATATATGCTCCCATGTTTTGTTTGTGTAAGAGCAAACAAACAATAGATGCTTGATGGATTCTTGATCACATTCACATAGATAGAACCTGTTAGGTATAGTGAGGTATATGTTCAGTCTATCAATTGTTGTTAGCTTCCTATAGATAGCTAACCAGAAGGTAAGCATGACACTGGGTAGGATTTTATCAACCCACAGCAATTTGTGCGATTCAAATATTAGATCTGAGTCCCAAATATGCTCCTTGCTGATCTATTTGAGAAATGTCCACTATTGGTTTTGGTCCATATATTCTTGTCTTCTATAGCATGGTGGATAACTAGATTCAGTAGATAGGATTTTTGTGTATTGTCTTGAATTGCTCTATTTATTATGTCCCTGTTGAATAAAATTTGTTGAACCGTAGTGGTCTCTTGAAAATTTTGTTTGACCCCTATAATTCAAGTGGCTTATTCATTACCCCTAACTCTAACCACCTATCAAACCAAAAGTTTGTGTTTATTCCATTTCCATCTTTAGAGTGTATATATTACTTGACTATATCTCTAATCTCCAAAATTTTCCTTAGAGTAGCACAAGCTCCAGCTGGAACCTTGATGTTTCACAATGTGCTCCATTATATATAGTGATGTCTGACCCATTTCACCCATATCAAATCCTCATCCTTGATCAATCTCCATAGTCTCTTTATGAGCATTGTCAAGTTTACTATTTTTAATGGTATGAGACCAAGTCCACCTTGTTTCTTAGATTTGAAAACCTCTTTCCATTTAATCCTTGCCTTGACTTTTCCTTCCTTATTACCATTATATAGAAACTTCCTCAAAAGATTATTAATTATTTTGATGAGTGCACTGGGAAGGACTAGGTGGGAGGCCTAGTACACATTTATTGAGGCTAAAACAGAAGTTATAAGTCGAACCCTCCCTGACATTAATAGGCATTTGGTGCTCCAAATACAAATTTTCCTTTTAATCTTCTCCACCAGTGGCTTGAAATTTGAGTAATTAGATCCTGTAGAATTAATAAGTATACCAAGATATATGAAGGGTAGTTTTATTACCTTGACGCCTATTATATTACCAATCTATTGTGCATTGTGGGAGGCATTAATAGATAAGTAGATATCATTTTTCTCCTTGTTTGCATGTAGTCCATAAATTCTGTTGAATATTCTCAGGGCCATCATATATGCAGTGATGATCTACCCTTGAGAAAAGGAAGACTTCATCTGCAAAATTAAGGTTCAGAATGCCAAAAGCCTTACATTTGTTATGATACATGAATAAATAGCTTATTTTAACCACCCTCAACAGAAGCTTGTTGAGCAGCTCCATTGCAATAGAGAACAAAGGGAGATGGGATCACCTTGACGTAGTCTCTTCCCCCTTGATCCTACTTAAAAGTTTTATGTTGACTAGTACATTGTAAGACACCCTTGATATGCATTGCTCTATGTTGGACCCCGAACTTTTGGTGAAAATTTAGAAATATTAAATGGAATTCAATGAGTGTTTTTGTATATGAATTGTGTTATAGATGTTTTGTGTCTTACAAAAAATTGATGAGAAAAGATTTGAGGACTTTGATATTTGAATAAAATTGTATGGATTATGAGAGTAAAGTGAATGAG
>JAOSBL010000003.1:16817551-16832770 GCA_027568915.1 Erythroxylum roraimae | reverse complement strand
TTTTCGAAGCATTGGTTTTCTAAACAAATTTTCTACCCTTTTATGCACATTTAAAATTTTTAGATTTGAGTTGAGAAGGTTTGAGTTGAGAATCACGGTTGAAATCAAAGAGAGTCAATTGTGTATTTCTTGATCTATAGGGATCCGATTGAGGAGATTTTCGATTCAAAGTAATCTAGAGTCATGAAATTTCATTTTAGCTTAGGAATCAGATTTAATTGTGGGCCCTGAGAAGATAAATTTTATTGCGGAAGATTAGGGTGAATTATGTCAAGATCCGTTCGGGAGTAAGTGAACTAAGGTTGTTTTTGAGATTTCTTCTGTGGTGAGGAATTCCTCCCTCGTGGGATGCGCGTCCAGATGTCACGTAGGACGTCGGACTCATGTCTCACCTTAAGGGAAAATGAAATTTGTTTGATATGTCACGATATGAAAACTAAGTTTTCGAAATGTGCCTTCGGGCAATTTGATTTTTATGTGTGAAATGTGTTATGTGGGTTTGGTTAGGTCCCATAAGATAGAGTCAGTGAATTGTCTCGTTTTCGAAAGGCTTCTCCCGCTTGCCCGCTAGTGGCACTGGAGTTTCGATTTCGGACTCCCATAAGTTCACTGTTGCACAGGACCGCTATGCGGGACTGTGCTGTACATTCTGTTTGGACCAAAACCAAACCATTCTGAAATGGTATGTGATTTTTTGATTTATTTATAATGTGATGCATTTGTATGTGCTTGCATTCTTGTTTTCGATTATATTTATGAATTTTGAAAAGTTTTGAAATTTCGAAGAATGAAAATTTGAGGTTTGAAATTGTGAAAAGATTGAAAATTTCAGTATAAATGATTTGAAAAGTGGAAAGGTTTAAGAAATAAGTTTTTGAAAAATTTGCTAAATGGCAAATGTTTTGAGAAATGGATTTTGCTTATTTTTCAATTATAAATATGTTATCCACGAGCTGTCTAGCTCACCCCCTTTCATCCCCATCTCCAGGTATCGAGCAGGAGATTGGATGAAGGAAAGTCAAGAAGTCCGTTCGATTTTGTTTGTTTTGTATTTTGTGAACTTGCGAATTGTGGCTTTGGTATTGTTTATGGCTTGGAAAGCCATTAAAGTTTGTAGTGTATTTATTTTCGGAATGTAAAGAAATTATGCATTTATGTTTGGAATTGAATTTGTGTATGAAGTATGGATTCTGTATATGAATATTATTGGATTGTGCTTGGAGTGATTTATAAATTGATACAGTATTTTGAGATGAATATAAATGGAAGTAAATTATGTTTGGGACTGATGATATTGATGAATGAGAATTATTGAAGTGTTAGATATAGAATTGCATTTGTTTGTGTTTGGATTTCAGGACAGGAGGTCCGACGATTTGGAGTTTTGTTGGGAAATTTTAGAAGTGTGCAAAACCTCTTTGCAGATTTTGGGCTGTGTTAAAGTACCGCCGTTATGCTGCCAAAATTTTTATGGCAAAGAATAAGAATAAGAATAACGTTTGTTAAAGATGGAATATTGGGATATTGTATAATGAAGAAGATTTGAGTTTTGATTTGAATATAGATTGCATAAGGATGAAAAAAGAAAGAAAAAAATTTACATCGTTTCGGATAGGTTTAGTCTAAGGTTTCCAACACGATAGTTTTCTATGTTCACGCTTCGAATGTCGGATCCGCTTTGATTTGCCTCCGCTTTATGTTTTGATTGATCAGCTTGTTTGTATTCAATTCGTTTTCGTTTGCTTTGATCCGATTCGCTTTCGGTTCGCATTGTGTCCTTCAGTTTCGCCTTATGTATCCGCTTCGGATTTCTTTCGATTTATGATTCTGAGAATTCGATTCCGCTTTCGATTTTCGTATCCGATTTGGGTTTCGTACTTGTTTTATCCGCCACTTTCGCTTTGTTTTCGTTTTCCGATTGGGATCCGGTTTCGAGATCAGGTCTCAACATATCCATTCGATGGACACCCCAAGGAAGTTGTAGGCTTTAAGGTAGTTGATTATGAATTTCTAATTTCTAATTAAGCGAGTTATTGGCTTTTTTAAAATCCACTTTTATTGTGCAATTTGTACTACCTCTCCTTCTGGAATAGTTTCTAAGTAGTTGTTGAACTATTAAAATATTGTCTCTAATCTGCCTACCTAAAATGTATGCTTCTTGATGTAATCCAATGTGTTTTGGTAAGATTGTTTTCATTTTCAGCCAATATTCTTACAATTATCTTGTACACGAAGTGTCAACAGGCTATAGGGTGGTAATCGATACTGTCTCTGGTTTTAAGCCTGCAGGGATTAAGAAAATTAATGTTCTATTGAACTCCTCTAATAATTTCCTTTCTCTGTAGAACTCCTCCACTGCTTCTACAACCATCGTCCCTGTCATGTTCCATGTTTTTTGCTAAAATAGGATATTCATCCCATCTGGGCTTGGAGCCTTTGAAGGATTGAGTGCTTTTAGGACATCCTTTATCTCATGCCTTATTACTAGTTTAGCTAGTAATTTGCTTTCTTTTGAGGTTTTGAAGGATGCATATGCTTCTGGAAAAGTCTGGAACCACTCTATATTAGCCATGCATTTGTCTAACTTCTTCCTTATAAATCAAGGGTGTTTTTGTCTATTAGACCAAGTGAAGAAATTACCGCCTTGGAGAAGGTCCTTTATCTCAATGTCTGCTATGCATCATTTGAAGTCATTATAGTAGCTTCTAAGGACGATGTTCCCTTCTGCTTCCTCTGGAATGGGGGTTAAGTTAGAGTCTCCTAATACAAAAAGGCCCTTGATAGAGGCTAAAAAGTTTATGAGTTTGTCCCACAACTCCCTTCTTTGTAAACTATGATTGACACCATACACTACTGTGATTTAGGATACCTTCCTAGAGCTTTTATTATTGACTTTAGTTTGTATCATCTGCTCTTGAATAAAATCAGCTCGTACTTCTACATTGTCATCCTTGTATAACGTCAAGATCCTCCCATTGTAATGAGAGTAGTAATTATTTAGTACTTTCCAATTCCTAGGAAAAATTTAAGAATGTTCTAGTTGTCTTTTTTATCCTTGTTTCTAATAATTTAACAATATCAGGCTTAATCTCATTGATAAAATCTTTTATCTCTAATTGCTTAGCAGGGGCATTCAAATCCCTAATATTCCACTCTGCAACTATCATAATTTAGTTAGAGAAGAAGGTTTCTTCTTCTTCCTGTTGGACTTTCTTCTACTAGGAGTAACAAAACCATCTTTTTTCACTTGTATGTCACATTGCTTTGTGTTCTGCCCCGATGTCAAACTAGTGTTATCATGGCTGTGATGATTTTCTAAGCATTTTCCGTCTTTGTTCTTGATAGTATTGCCCCTGTCTATTTCCTTATTTTCATCATCATTGATTTCCATTTCCACATGCTCTGGTTAATTGTGGCTTTCCAAAGTGTTTTTTCCAGCCTCCTTTATGGTATTCTCCTTTGCACTTGCCTCTAATGTTAGTAGTAGTACACTGAGTTCACCAATTTAAAAGATTTTACCCGTTGGTTTCTATACTTTCTTAACCAGTGACTTAGGTTTCCAAGCATATGTAACCTTCACTATATCTTCTACAACCTCCATACTGTCATTAAGTCCTACTGTTAGGAAGTCCCTCATAGTTTAAGGAAATTCGTTAGTGTTTATGGACATAATGAAGCTTTGTTGGGGTCAAGTTAGAAACTGATTGATGGGTGTGTACAGAGTTCCGCTTTCTAGAGAGTCATGGAAATTTGTGGTATTGAATTATTATCATCACAAGTTAATTTATAATTTAAAAGAGATTGAATCTCTTAAAATATAATAAATATTGAAAAATAAATATTGTTTATTATATGAAAATATATCTTAAAATCAAATTGTATATAAGGTATGAAAAATAAGTGACCTCATCTCTTTATCAATTTCATTTTTCAGTTATATCTAAAGCTATTCCCAAAGTACTAAAATTTGGAATCAAAATTATTTGGATATACATTTATTATAAAGATGAATCTAATCATATAGACTTAAGGAGTAGACCCTAACCTTAGTATGAACTGTGAGCCCAGAAAAGGCCGGCCCGAATTTTGCATCACCATCACCATCATGGCTCGAAAAACTTGTGAGCCCAGAAAAGGCCGGCCCGAAGTTTGCATCATCATCACCATCATGTCTCGAAAACCTTCACAATCCCAAATGCATCTTCTCATCTCTATCTTTATTTATCAATGTGCATATATATAATGGAAAACAATCCCGAGAGGAAGGACCAAACATGGTTAATTAAGATAGAAGAAAGCAAATGAAGTTCTTGATGGGGTTGCTAAGTGTTCAATCCATAATGGATTTGGTGGTGGCCAGTATTTCTGTGATCATCGGTCTCGCCATCTTCGCATTCATTGCTTCCGTTCTTTGCTCTGCTGCTTTCTTTCTAAACGCCAAGACTATCTCTTGATTTTCCCCTTCCCCCTTCGTCCCTTTAGGTATTTGTAAATCGTCGTTTCCACTCTGTCTCTCTTATGTTGATTTAAATATTTGTCTGTTTCGGGAATTTGGATTCATCGGACTTTGAAACTTGAACACAATTGAATGTTCTCTTAGTCTCGCTGCATTGATTGCTTTATGGGCTTTTAAGGAAATCTCTTTATCCTCTCTGTGCCAAATTTCTCAGCTTGTTTGTCTCTGCTGTTTAAGGTCTAATTAAAGTAGTGTCTGAGAAAGAGCGTGGTGATGAAGATGGTCCTTCGGATTCCTCTAGGATACGGATTGTCGAGGAGTGAAAGCGAAGACTGTATCACAGAGAATGTTGTTGTAGTTGAGAAATAAAACCCTACGAATGTTTTCTGTTCTTTTTGTGATTTACACAGCCACTTTCTACATCTATTGTTTTGATGTATCGCTATATCTTGTTTGTGTTCCTCACGGCTTGTTCGTTGTTAGATCTAAATAGTTAGGCCTCCGAGAAGATCGGAAACAAAACTTTGGGTGCTCTCCTGGATAAGAAAATGGTCCGATAGACTTGCCGTTATTAAAATTGTAAAGTTTAGTGATGGTTGATGTTAACGAAAGCAGGTGAATTCTTGGTTAATGTTCATGGTACACAGAGAAATATGTTTCTGTTGCCTTAAATCGAATTCAAGACTTGAAGTGGCGTATAACCTCTTTTGAATGAAAACATCCTAAATAAGAGGCCAAAGAGGTTAACGTTGAGTAGTAAAACAATTGGACGAATAAGAAGATTGTAGTTTCCATTTTCCTTTCCACCTTCCTTAGGAGCTATGAGTGAGCAATAAGCAAATTCCATGGTCCCTCATGCCTGACTGGTAATGTAACTTCCTACTTCTAAGCAACAATTAAGACAGCGTTTGGCCATCACCCCACATCATCAACCGAGCAGAAGAAATGTTCACCAGCATTCTCAAGTGCAAAGCAAAAGGATGAAAAATCTTTTTCAAAGAAGAAGACTTCATCATATGAATTTAATGAATTTGCATTTGGATATAATGCATCCTGTTACAATGTCCCCGATGGCTCGGTATCAGCTATTTACAATACGATCTACTTCTTCTTTCTCTGTTTCCTGGAGTACACCATTCCTCTAATACCATCCGGATCCGCCACAAACCCCAGGGGCCGATAGAACCCGAGAACTCGTGGCTCCGAATACAAAGCAATATTAACAATACCCTTCTCCAACAACTCCTCCACAAGCCTCTCCATAATAGCTTTCCCTAAACCGATCCCCTGAAAAGAAGGATCAACCACGACATCCCATATGATGGCGTTGAAAACACCGTCACCAGTTGCTCTAGCAAAGGCAACGGGCTTCTGGGTCTTCTTGTGCTCGATCCATAGGAGTGAGTGGGTATTCTCCAGAGCGAGTTTGATTTTCTCAGGGTCTCTTCTGGGGAAGCCCACAGCCACGAAGACTGAGTTGAGGTGGTCGAGATTGAGGTCGGAGGTTGTGCGCCGGAGATGAAAGCCTCGGGACTGTAGGTCGTCGTCGGAGATGGAGTAGCTGTTTGTAAGGGTCATGAACCGGCAGATGTTGGTAGTTGGAGTGGAGGTTAGGGACAGGGTGGATAGAAACATGGTGGTTGGAGGTTTTGTCTTCTTTGGGATGGCGGTCGGAGTTGTGGCTGTGGAGCTGTGTGGTGGTTAAGTGATCGTTTATCTTGTTTTAACCTGCGCGGGACATTGTGGGACTGAGTCCAGGACCCTTTATAGTTGCAAATGTCAAATCCACTCTTAAGCACAATTCTTCGTTATTGTTTATAGTTAAGACTTCAATTATGCGTTTAATGTGATATTCCCCTCACAAAGTGATTACAAGGTTACAATTTCAAGTTAAACCTCTTTATAAAAAATACAAAGAGAAGATTACATATATGATAACCTTCTCTTAAATTTGAGTCTTATGGATTGGGGCAAGTTGTGTTGTATTTTGTGATATTGACCTCAAACTCAAGTTGTCTATGTAATTTATGTACTTTCCTTCTGGTTAGTTACGTATTGTCTCATGAAAATACCATTTAGTCGGTAGGCATGATTTGATAACTTGAAGCAAACGTTAAAGGATTCAATTACATTACCCTTTTTCTTGGTAGTTATTAAAGATCATTATTAGTATACCTTTAATTATGAGATCATCATTTTCTTGTCCATTTTTCTTAATTTATTTATGCAAGCTTATCTTCACAATGTAAATATTATACATTCAAACTTTTTTAAGAAAAAAAGTCTAAATTTGGTCCAACAACTTTGATAATTAGGAATACACAACTTTGATAATTAGGAATACATTAGTCTTTAGACTTTTATTTTTGTCAATTTAACCTTAAACTTATTAAAAGTTTGTCTTTGGATCCTCATTTCATCATTAAATAAAATTTATGGTGCTCGTTTCACTCATGTGCTACTGGTTTAATTAAAAGAGAGATCAGTAAGAGTGTTTTAATATTTTCAAGTAAAACTAGGGAACACCATTTCATTTCCTGGTTCCTCTTTCTTTTTCCCTAGAGTTTGTTTTTAAGTTTCTTGTTTCTGCCTCTACACTCTTCTGGGTTTGCCCGCTTCCTTTCTCCTTTTTCCCAACTATCTTCCTCTAGGTCAACAAAAGAAAGCTCTAAATTTAGGTCTTTTCATATACAAATGAGTGAAACACGACTTGGTTTTCCTAAAGTTAGTAATTTAGGCATGAATACCTATTTTTGGCTATATGAGAATTCACACCAGTCGACGTTTCAACAATTGTGAAAAGTGATAACATTGATTAGGCCTTCAGAGCTCAACTTTCAAATTTATAGTTGTTACAACATAAATAATGCTTGTTTTATTTTGTTTAGATTACTACTTGTTTTCAAGTAATTTTGGTGCTCAAAGGCTGAAATTGAAAATGGAGAGAATGTTCTTATGCAAGTGCATTCAAAATGTATCACAAGATAAATATTTGCATTTGCCAAATGTGATTATGGAAATTAGCTAGCATTTGAAATGTAGGACATTGACGTTGTTAGCAGGGGTGTAGTATAACTCTGTGTGGATAAATAAATTAATTTAACCTGATCATCTTAAATCATTGAAGATGTTGTATGTAGAGGGTGATATATAGATGTTAGATATTTGATTGGGATAGGTTCTTATCGACCATAATAGATAGTGAATCTTCCAAATCAACTGGCATAAGTTATAGTGAAAAGCAATATGATGAGTAAGTTTCTGCTTGATATAGAAGTCGAAGCCTTTTGACGACTTCTTGAACTAATGACAATTATGAAAAAAGATGTTATGAATATTATTAATTATAAGATTGTTATATAAAGGGGATGTAATTTTTTCATATGGATGGATGAAGATTTAAGTCAAAAGGAAAAACCAAATATAAATAAATTGGGGGTCAAAAATAAAAGGTTGAAACTTGAGAACAAGAAGTTAAAAGATGGTCAATGCATGGATAATATACATGAGCTATATGACAAATTGGCATAAGTGAAATCGATGTTGAAATAATACAATATTTGACGTAACAAAACTGCAAAGGAAGATAATTTGTTATAAGATATGTGATATAACATTTGTACCTATATTTGTTCTTTAATGAGAAGTTGAAGAATATAATTTTTTATTAAATTTAAATTTCATTAATAAAAGAAATGATACATCTTGAGGTGTATTCAAAGTATTAATATAGTTATAAGTATTCAGCTATAGATGCATGTTGCACTTATCATATACAACTTTTCTTATCTCCACTTTTCCTCGTATGTGGTAACCTGCCTTGGTTGGGGTATTAGGCATACATCTGCTCTAGTACTGGTAGCTGCTTCCATCTTGCCTATTCAAGATCTCTCAGGGCATGCATCTATTCATGATCATGTTATTGCTTATATCTCAATCATTTTAGATTTCGTGGTGCATGTTTTAGTTATGGTAGGTTATGGATCAATCGCTAATGTGGAGATAGCCAAGAGGATTAGAGAAGGTGAAATAGGCCTAACTCTTGAGCATCTCCTTTTAATTAAGGTATTTCCTTTCCATATTTATACAAATTTCCAAAGATATGAGTATAAATACCTATATGCGTTAAGATACATCCTCGTCTACTTTTAATTTTTACTTGATTTGCTTGTTAGGCTTCTTGGGATCATGAATTAGTTTCATACCATTGATGGATTTGAGCATCCCTCATTTAGTATTCAATCAACCATCATTTCAAAATTTGTATTTTTGGAAGAACAACTATTGGCGCTTCAAATAGTTAGTTGCCCTTCCTGACAGTTTGATTTAGGCAAGCTGCAATTGGAGAATTGATCAGTGTTCCTTGAGTAGGTTTATAGTTTTCCTTAGCAATTGGTCTTGATTTTTCTTTTTGCCTTGATGTAGTCATATGTTTCTCTTATTCCATTTCTTATAAACTAGCCTCCCTAAGGCTAACTTAAATTCCAAAAAGGACTGACTATTGCTCCATCTTTTTTTCATCTAGATTTAGGTATACTAACTAGGTTATAGGGTAATGGGTAGGGAAAATTTATGTAGTAGTGATCTTTTTAGGTAATCTAAATAGGGATATTATAAGTATAGATGATCAATTGTTTCAACCGTATTGGTGCATATGAGACATTTGTCATCGTTAGTGAATCCACTCCATCGTTTCCTTGTGAAAAGTTTCCCTTGAATAGTCAACCACAAGATGAAGGAGATTTTAAAGATGACTTGGGATACCAAACTAGCCTCAGCCATTGAACCTTAGGATTTCTTGTTTGAGGGCTTATCTATAGGATTTATTGGAGAAAATCTTGAGGCTTAATGTACCTAATGTATGTAGTCCATTGAGTTATTAGA
Organism: Erythroxylum roraimae; assembly: GCA_027568915.1. NCBI lineage: Eukaryota > Viridiplantae > Streptophyta > Magnoliopsida > Malpighiales > Erythroxylaceae > Erythroxylum > Erythroxylum roraimae. The sequence goes on along the minus strand of JAOSBL010000003.1, from coordinate 16,823,430 downwards.
GATCAAAGCAATAAAGGCTAAAGAGGATAAGGTAGACCAATATTTTGAATTGGTAGGGCATCGTAATACTATACAAAATAATTAAACTTAAAACTATAACTAGTGATAAGTTTTAAGTCGATCCCACAGAGAGTATGTGTAAAGCTTTTGTAAAGAGAATAATTGATGTTTAGGATATTTAGGCAGTTTTATTAGTTTTTGAATAATAAAATTAAATTAAATTAAACTAACAAAAACAAATTAAAGTAAACAATCAAAAAGTAATAAAAATGATTAATACGTTAGAGATTCGATCTTTGGTTCACTCTTAACTTACACACGAATAAGCCCATTTCATTGTTTTATTATTCTTATACCTCTTCTAGCAACTAGTGATCATAGATTAAAAAAAACTCTTTTAATCTCGATTTTCCCTTAGGTCGTGTTTAATTAAAATAAGCTCTTTAATTAAACCTAGCTATTAGACAACCTAGAACAAGCTCTCTAGATTTAGTCAGACAGCGACATTACTAATAAGGAAAACAGACCAACCTAGGCAATAATCACATAAGCTTGGGTCATTTAACATATGTTACGTTATCCCTAATGACTCAATGTCATTAGTTTCCACAAATGAATCTAAACACAACGATTATGTATTGTATTAATGATTCTAACAATGGGTTTATATACAAACAATTAAACGATAATGAGAATATGATCATCTATATATGAATACCCAAATCAATTAAGTAAAGGGTAACTTAAGCAATCCCTAAAGAGAGAAAGAATGACAAACACAATGTAGATACACCCAAATGGGCTCTTCAGCGTCTATTTCTCCTTTGAACGGGGTTGGGGAAGCTTAGCCCTCCATGGATCTCCAAAATATGCATGTTTTGCCCCTCATTTCTGTCCTAAAATGATTCATAACCTATCAGCTGCTCAAATGTCATTTTATATTAAAAACTAGTGTTCTGAGGAGATATACAGTTTGATAACGACCGTGTATCAAACCATGTATGACAAGAAATCTCCCCAATTCGTGACTTTACATAGTTGGGTACATGACTGTGTAACCATTCGTATAAGTCAAACATTTATCTTTAGAATGGATACATGATCGAGTATTTTCCAGATCATCTTGAAAGCTTCATTTCCTTGGATTTTCTTATCGCATCTTTACCCTAATCCTTCTCTTTATTGTTCCATAATGACAATTGTAGCATCCCACTCTCATGGAGCATATTCCTGAATAATCCATCGGTATTCGAGAACATACTCTACGAGGTGGCATGATAGGGCAGTCAGTCGATCCTACTCAATTAAAAAATTTAGAAAATATTACACGCTTATGCGGAAAATCAATAATTGAACCTTTTTGGCCCATTTTATTAAAAATAATAATTTCTGACGCAAATGTTACAAATAGTTAACGCATCCTCATATATTCCAGTAATCATCTGAGCCCAATACAAAACATTTCCAGTCATATAGTCAGTACACTTTTTAATTCGCATAAATGTTGTACAATAATTGCGGAATACAATTTTTTAAAATACAAAGAAAGACTCTAGACATATGTAGGAACAACTGATTATGACCTCTAACTCTTATCCATATGTTATGGTTGGACTCCAGTTGGTTTAACGGGGTAATTCCTCTGAGCCTGAAAAATAATGTTGCAATTTTGGGGTGACTTTTGCAAACTCAGTTAGCGGACCATCCTCGATGACTCACTCATATCACACAACACAATAGTTCATACTTCGATTTCACATACACTTCATGTCATCATATAATACACATCACTTCACCAATAATCATATAGCATCACATAACACTTTGATCACTTATTCCACATTTCATATTCAGAGCAGCCAAACAGTTCATTTCGATCATTTAAAACATACATATCAATTATATATGCAATGCACATGAGACTCACTTCCAATTGTTATTGTTGTGATCGAGTGCCTTTTTATTGGCCCATATCCCTTGTGGATACCGGGCTTGTTTCAAATTAATTGAACCTTTTAAATCGTAAATCTTTTGTCTTACTGGTTTCACTTCTAATTCAGTTTTTAAAACATTGATAAAAAGGGAATAAGAGAAAAGAGAAGATACTAACTATAATCATTTCCAACATTGACATCAAAATTTACAAAAAAGCTAGTGAGCCATCTCAAGGAGGTTATCATCATCATGCATCATTTTAATCATATATGAAAGGTCAATTTCAATGAAAAGTAATTCCAATAATAATTTCCATTTAAACTTCATCTTCTAGTTGTAAACTAATTCCGATAACAGTTAAGTACCATTTATCCAACTCCAAAGTATGACAAATAATTTGATAATTAAGTCTAATTACAAAAAACTTCTATTATAACAATCCTAATCTATAACATAATTTATAACAATCCAATTTCATAACAATCTAAAATGGAACAATAAGAGAAGTCATAACAAGTTTAAAAATTAAGTTTGACTTGAGTTTAAGGTTAAATTTATAATCCTCCTTATCTTTGTGTCTCCCTTATTACATAAGATTGATAAAGTGATGTTATTCCCATCATTTTGTTGCAATCCTTTAGGTTGGAAGTTAACCTCAATTTGAAAATTAGATTCCATACTGATGGATCTTTATAATCTATCTTGATTAAATATCTAATCATTTTCTCTATGTTATTTATATATGACAATAATAACAATTATTTAATAAGACTGCATAATTTCAAATAAAATACTATTGGAACATAGTTTTATGTGTAAGTTAACTTATGTGGTACTTAATTGACCCAATTAACTCATTAAAGTGTAATCCATATCCACTAACCCTTCTTCCTCTACTTCTTTCTCTCACTCTTTCTCTTCCTCTTTTTCTGACCTTTTTTTGTGTACTTTCATGATCTTTATGGTTCTTCACTTTAAGGGCATACGTAATATTTATTGATACATCATGTTGAATTTGTGGATTGAACTCCTTCACTCTGTCTTCTCGTGTTGGTGTTGGATGATCATGACACTTATAAATATTTTACGAACATTGAATGATTAGTAAGAAAATTATAATAACAAAATTAATTTAAAAATTAATGTGAAACTTCTTATGTTGTTAAATTTTTTAATGATCTTTAGTTATGCCCTTATTGTCCATATTTGGTGCATTTCATTCTCCTTTTATGTCTAATAGCTTTTTCCTGTTTTAGGTTGCTCAAATATCTTTTTATTCTTATTTTTGTATGCCAACCAAACATTTTCCTTATTATTGGTGGCTCAATGACTTCACATTTAGGCCAAAATCTTGGTCTGTCAAGTAGCTCCAGGGAATAATTATATGTTTGCATGTACACTTCCTTATTGTAACATATGTCAATGTATTTATCTAGATTTTCATGGTTATAATACAATATGAGAACATGAAATCCCTACCAGGTCTAAATATTTGCAAGTATAATTGCTAATTCTCACACAAAATATGTTTAATTTATGCTTAACTTCATTCCCATAAGCTCTATTATAATTAACAAAACAACTAAAATTTTCTTGCTTATTCTTCTTTTTATCACCATCTTTTTAATATGCTCTAACATTCTAATAATAGGCTTCACTCTTAGTCTTTAAGATCTAGCTATTGCAGGTCTCACTCATATTATTATCCACATAACCACATTTATCATTGATACTGACATATGCCTTGTCTTATATCTCTTTAGAATATTCCAATAGATTTTCAACATTATCTGGCATTAATTTATTTAGAACATGCAACTGATCATTGAAATTAGGGACAAAGATGGCTTTGATTATCCTCCAGAACTGAAACTTTAAATCATCTCAATTCCATCTTTATCTCTAATTAGCTTAGTATGACTTGCATACATTCTATGCTCAACATTTAGTAGTAGATCTTTAATTACATTAAGAAGACCCAAAATAACAATAAAACCAATTAGAATAATCAAAAAAAGAAAATATATATAATTAACAATATAAGGACAATATGAGAACATACCTTTTGCATCTCATATATGAATGTGAATCCATCATCATCTTTAAGCTATCGGTTTGAAACAAGACACTAAAAACCACTTTCATATCCCTTTAAACAGCCAACAACTATCCTTTACATATCCCTTTAAAGAAACATCCATTAAGTCATATTATTAGTTTATAGCCTTTAATTTATTCCTTTTAAAAGTATTAAAAATACAATATCTTGCAAATACCTTTTTACCATCAACATTAGTTATTGTTTTGATTGCCCATGTTGTACATGAGTTCTTATTCTTCACTTCCTCGCCATACCTCAATAATTTAGTAGATTTTTCCACCGGACACCATTGTAGCAAATTATTTTTTAACACTATAATATTTTCTTTATTATAGCCTCTATCATTTGTATTACTCACTTCCAAAACAACCGATTTATCCTCTTTATAATTATTCTCTTCTCTTTTATTATTATTTAAAATCATATTACCATCACCATCATCCATACTATCTTCTTTTAACGCTTTTTATGCATTATACTCATCCTTAAAATAAACCTCCACTCTTTTATATTTTAAACTAACCAATCTCTATTTTGTAGATGAGTTGTAATACTCTCAAAAGCTAATGCCACTTCAATCATAATATTTATGAAAGCCCTAAAAATCTTCCAAAAAGCTTCAGGTCTGCAAATAAATTGTTCCAAAAGCAGTATCTTTTTTTCAATAGTGCATCCCCTCTACAATCATTGATCACTTCCTTAACGGGTATTCAATCACAAACCTTCCCAATGAAATGCTTGGGCATTCCCATCTCTCCACATAAATTGAAACATAGCGATTATGCTGAGTTACTAGATAAAATACAAGCTAGAATTTCTTTATGGAGCTCTAAACACCTATCGCATGCAGCACGAGCTCAACTTATCAACTTTGTCCTCAACTCTCTCAATATCTACTGGGCAACCCACTTGGCTTTTCCAAGTTCCATTTTGAAAGCTATTGAAAAACTATTCAATAATTTCTTACGGATAGGAAATCAAGAAACAAATCATAAGGCTTTGGTGAAATGGAAAGATCTTTGCACTCCTAGAGACCGTGGAGGTTTGGGAATTAACTCCATCAATTTTATGAACTCAACACTACTCACAAAATGACTGTAGAGACCAACGGATGACAAATAATCTTTATGGTGTAGATGGATTCACCATTATTTCATCGAAAATCGAAGCCTATGGTCTATAGATTGTTTCCGCATTCAATCTATCATACTTAAGGCCATTCTAAAATTGAGAGGCCAACACCAAACGAACTTCATTGTGTTTATAGGTGATGGAGAACAAATAATAATGAAAGAAGCAAGTAAGACGGAAGCAGAAGAATATGAGACGGAAGGAACAAAGTCAATAATCAAACGAAAGTGCGAAGCTAAAAGTCAGACGATGAAAAATCAAACGAAAGACACACGATACAAAAGACAAGCGATACAAAAGACAGACGATAGAAAAGCAGACGGAAGCGCGGAGATAGAAAGTGAGACGCAAGGCGCAAGTCAAAAATGAGACGATAGAAAGTGAGATGCAAGGCGCAAAAGAGAAAATAAGACGCAAGGCGCACACTAAGAAATCAGACGGAAGAAGTGAGACGGAAGAATCAATAACACGTCGGATGACCAATCAGCTTGAGTTAGTTACAGAACTCAACTGAATAACTGATTCTTAAAAGATTAAGAAACAAGAAGAAAGAAGCAGTTGAAGATGAAGGCTATAAATAAGAGTTGAAGTCGAAGACTGTAAGAGATTAGCAATTTTTGAAAAACTTAGTGATTTGAGAAATATTATTGTGCAAAAAATTTAGAGCTATCTTTATCTGTAACAAAGCTCGAAACATCTTTCAGTTGAAAGA
>JAOSBL010000003.1:16806305-16816344 GCA_027568915.1 Erythroxylum roraimae | reverse complement strand
TTCCTCACTGAGTTCGCAAAAACTCACCAAAATTTTGCATCTATTTTTCAGGTCTTGAAGAGTACCCCGTTTGACACGGGAGTATGTCTACTGTATGAAAGGGACAGATAGAGGTCGGGATCAGTTCGCGTCTGCATTAGTGTCTCATAAATTGTATTCCGCAATCGATGTAAACTGATTTGTATTTTATGGTTTTCTGTAAATTATTGTAGAATGAGTGTCGTAACTGAAACTGTGTGTAATAACTGAAACTATTTCCTTTTAATGTGGGCTTAAATTATCTACTGCTTATTCCGCGTAAATGAATGTTGAAAACAAAATGTATACTAAGTTTGTGACTGACTGATGTAGTACGTCACCCTCGCGGGGCACAGACTCGGATATCACCAAAGATGTCGGGTTCGGGTCACGCGGGAGTGGGGTGTTACATAGGGACAATTACAAGTACGCTACTATGTTACACTTTCCTCCTTGTCACTCCCATAGTGAGCAACGTACTCAGCTTGTCTTCAAACTTGGCCTGCGTGATTAAACAATGGTGACGGGTTGTTGCCGATAGATCTCACCTAAGCAGGGTTTTAAACAATTCACTTAAATAGCTCTTTTATGCTTGACTGCATTATAGTTAAATCCTTTGGTTTGGCTTATTCTTTGTATTGTAAGACTTCTTGACTTGCCTTCGAGGCTTAATTTATTCAAATTTTTCAAAAAAAATTAGTTGAGATTAAATCATTTGTTTTTTAATATCTTCAATCTCAACCAATCCACCTTCTTCATGTTTATATGGGTGTTTATAGTACACTTTATTTAACCTTCATATCAATTGTACTTTGCAAGTTTTAAACAATCAACCAATTATGCTTTGCAATTCCCACAATACTAAATAAACATAATTTATCTACATCGATGCCTTCAACTAAAATTTTGCTACCACCAGAATACTTCAATGAGTTCTATTTTTTCAATTTTGCTCTAATAATATAACATATTTTTCAAAGGGATTCCACATTCTAATAAAACAAAAAATTTGATGCTGATAAGATATTAATGGTGTCACATAATTAGACATATCAATAACAATATCATTTTAATACACTCTAATATTGAACAAAATGGCATGTCAATATCATTTCAATACAAAATTCAATATATATTCTAGTTTTCTAAATGATAAATGCAATCCAATATGCAACACTTAGCTTTTTTCAAGTTAGGATCAACATATATTGTAGCTATTCTTTTTTTTCTCTTCCATGAAATATATACATTGAGGCCTCTATATTCCTTCAAAGAACACTAAAAAAGAAGTTGAAAATGAAATTTTATGACATTTAAACAACCAAAAACTTGTGACACGTAAAAGCATCATATTTATAAATAAAGGTTTAAGGTAAACTTTATACAACATAGACATTGCTCTCAATTCCCATCTTTTACACACATATGAATAACATAACCATAGTTCGCTTTCATCTTTTTCTAAACACTAGTCTTTAGTTCTAACTACTATATAGACTCCCCTTCTACAATTTTACTTCCTAGTAAGTTATATATTGTTATCTAACCATTTGATGTCCACTGGTACTCTTTTTTATAGGTATACAAAAGCTTTTTGCATTTATCAGAGATTAATAGTTTAACACAAAGTAAAGGCTTAGTTAAAGTATTCATATTAACCTAGGCAATTAAATTCTTGGGTTTGGTACAAAAGTAAGGACTAAGTTTAAGTAGTCATCTCAAACCAAACATCGGAAATTAAATGAATGATAAATCCTTAACAGGTTAGACTAAAATACACGTAACCAAAATTGATAAAAAAAAATTGTGTAGGTTATATCAAATTTGACCTAAAAGGTTAGGTTAGACTAGTAAAATTAAATGAAAGGATAAATGCTTAAAAGGTTAAATCAAAATACATATCCAATTTAATAGATCATAAATTCACTTCTCTTCCACTCCTCTATTGCGAATCAACATTTAGAACACAAAATCTTAAGCTTCACTTGGGTCAAAAAGTAAAAGCTTTGCCTATTAGTCCTTTGTTGTGGGTGACCTCCACTCCTTTCTCGCATTGCATTTCCTTTCCCTTTCCCTTTCCCCTTTTTTTTTACAAAATTTAAAAGATTAAGCTTTTCCTAGTTCAAAATGCTTGCATTTTTATTTACAAAATGCATAAGGTTTTGTTACAAAACACTTGGTTAATTTACTTGTTATAAAATGAGTATAATTTGGTTAATAACCAAATAACATGCTTTAAACCAAAAGATAATCAATTTGTTACAGCACAATTGCATTTTGGTAGATAACAAAACAATCATATTCATACCAAGGGTAAATTATTAACAAAATCTCAAACTTTTTTCAATTTACAATATTGGCCCAAACCTTAAAAATGGTGCTAAAATACCTTAACTTTTAATTTGTTATGAAAAAAGCCCAACATCCAAATTTTGTAATTGCTATGTTGGTATCATGTGTCCACTTTTTTTTCAACTAATTATTTATTATTTATAAGATTATAAAACACAAAACTTAATTTAATTACTTCTAGTAACCCACATGCTTCTACCCCGGAACATTTTTTTTCTTCCCTTCCCTATTGACTATTATGCTCCTCTAGCTTTGATTGCAATTGTGTAGCTTCTTCATTGTGATAGAATAAAGTTACTCTTCTAAGCTCTAAACTTGTTGCTATATCAAACCTCCTAGCTCTAAAGTTGCTACTCCTTCATCATCATAGAGTAAAGGTATGTTCGCTCTCTCGATCTCTCCCTGATTGACTTTTCTCTACTAAGTCTTGAAATTTTGATGTTATTTTTTACTTTTACAATGTCTTAGGGCCATATCTATTTGCAATAAACATGTAGCCTTAGACTTTTAAAAGCTAAATTGGTCATTGTGATATGCCCGTAAAGGTACTACGAAGTTGGTTAAAGGGTTAGGTGAATTAATTGATGTAGACATGTGATAGTATAATAAAACATCAGGTCTACAAGAATATATTGACTACCTCAATGATTAGGTCAAGAGATTAGAATAATAAAATTATTAATTAGATAAATTCACTTAGGAAAAGGGAGTGATTAAACTAGGAAATAAATTAAGTTTGATAAAGTTAAAACTTTAGTGGGTTTTGGACATTTTAAGATTTGTACAAGATTACATTTTATAGATGGCCTATTAAGTCTTTGTTTAATGAAGACCTCTATAGAAAACCATCCAACGATGAGCTTGAAACCACTTTTGAGAAGGATGATTTTATAGGCTTGTTAGAAGATGAGTACTATGTTGTTACCTAAAGAAATATACAAAAAAATCAAATTATATTAGACATGGAATTCTTGGCCTCTTTTGTCAACTTTGCTATTGTATTGTAATTGCATGGTTGAAACTAGGTGAATAATTATGACTTATTATATTTCTACTTCTATGTAGACTCACATTTTTAAGTAGTTTATTTAAAGGTATACGTTTGAAATTCATAATGATTTAGTTTAATCTATTATCTACACTCTTCTCTCGATTTAATTGAGTGACAAATCAAATATTGCTATCTAAATGTTTTCCCATGATGGGATACAATTAAAAGATCCATATTTTCCTATTTATAACATAAACATAGATCAAATCCTCTTACTTAATTGATTATTCTGCTTCAATAAAGCTTCAATTCTACAACTATCATATTTTGATTAATCTTAATAAGAAATCTACCTTTTTAATTTTTATTTTATACAAAATGTCCAAGACAAATCTTAAGTTGTGAAAATGAAAGCAACACATTACTTTTCTCTTATCCATTTAACTATTTTGACAAATTAAAACGTATTATGAAGCATTGGAATATACATTAAATTGATAAGAAGAGATATATAAAGTTTTAACTGTTATTATTAGTTAGTTATGCATTAAAGTTTATAACCATTTTCTTCATTGTGTTTAATTACAAGTAATATAGCCTTCATATTTAGTTTATAGCTAATGGAAAATGTAGCCTAACTTGTTTCATATGTTTGTTGTTTTGGTTTCTTAAGGTGCTTACTATTTTAAAGCTAATAATAAAACTCTTTGTAATACAGATGGTGGTAAATTTTGAATTTCATTATAGTAGAGTATTGGGAAAAAAATGATGAGAACAAATATGTTAAGGGCAAGATCAAAAGGAATAAGGACATTGATGTTAATGAACTTAGTATATTAGTACTAAAGGAGTATTGAAAGATAAAGGGCAAATTTTTACTTATGTTTTGCAAATTTCCAAAAGAGCCAATGAGATGCTTAAAGGAGTTGAGCTTACACCATGATAAGGATATTTTGTCGAGGCTTTAGCACATGGAAGAATTGAACAACTACAACATTGAAATCTATTATGAGAATAGTTATGATAATCCTATAACTGATGGTGAAGAAATTGATTTTGATATCGGCAATGAAGAGTAGTTATTTCCAAGTTCTAGTGGAATATGATAATGAAGATTTTATTGTTATAGAGATGAGTGAATTTGAAAATGATATAGGGGATGATGAATATGTTACTGCGAGAGCTAACAAGAAGAAATATGGGAAGAAGGTAGGTAGCGGATTTGAATTTGATGATGTTGCGGATGTGGTTGGAAGCAGTAAAAAAAATGTAGTCGTGAAGAGCAAACTTATTTAAAGAATTCATAAAGAGAAGTAGGGAGTTCACATTACTAATGTAGTGAATATAAGGATAGTGATATTAAAGTTCAATCATCAATATATAGTGATGATGGTAGGTATGAGGCCTCTAACATAAGGAAGAAATATATTGTTTTAAATCAAAAAGTAGATATGAAAGATTTTCAGTTTGAAGTTAGCATGAAGTTTATGGATGAGGTTTAGTTTAAGGACGCAATAAGATATTATGGATATGATGTTTTGATAACGAGATCTGGTATAAGAATATAGTCCTATTTATGATCCACATTTTCTCTTTGGGGTTTATACTATTCGGATTGGAAATGAAAAATATTTGTAATTAAGTTATTGAAAAACAAGCATACTTGCAAGAAAGTATAAAGAAATAAGCAAGCAAGTAAGAAGTGGATAGCAAATGAATTCTTACATAAGTATAGGAGGAACCCGAATTGGCCAATTAGCAAGATGATAGACGATCTTCAAAGGAAGTATGTATTGAAGGTGACTAAATCTCAATGTTATAGAGCTAAATGGGTAGTTATTATGATGATACGAGGATCTATAGAAGGGCATTACGCAAAATTATGATCTTATGGATAAGAATTGCGAAGGGCCGATAAAGAAGGCCAATTCATTATCCAAAATAAACTTAATGAAAAGTCTAGACAACCAATGTTTAAGAAGTTTTACGTGGGATTTAGTGCATTAAAGTATGGTTTCCTTGGTGGTTTCTAAAAATTAATATGGTTGGATTTTTTTAAGACATTTCTTAAGGGTGCTTTGTTAACTACAATTAGGCGTAATGGAAATAATCATATGTACCCTATATGTTAAGCTGTGATTGAAGGAGAGAATTACCAATCTTAGGATTGGTTTTTAAGTCTTCTTATTGAAGATCTAAACACAAATGGGAATTTATAGACTTTTTTAAAAGATCAACAAAAGGTGAACATTCATATATTTATACTATTTATTTGTATATATGTTTTGAATTATCAAAAGGTGAACATTCATATATTTATACTATTTATTTGTATATATGTTTTGAATTATCATACTTATATAATATTGTTTTATGCATTCTCTTTTTTTTTAGGGTTTAGTGGATGCATTGAATAATCTCTTCTAAGAAGTTGAGTATAGAAAATGTGCTCGATATGTCTATACCAATTGGTCTAAATTAAATAGACATATAGAAGCTTATTTCAGTAAGTAGTTAATTGCATAATCGAAGTGAAATTTGATGAAATAATGGTTGAGTTGAAGATTGTTTAAGAAAAGGCTTACTATGACTTCAAAGTAAGGAACTTTAAGACTTTTGTGAAATCATTTGTTAGCATAAGATCCAAAGTGTGAAATTGTTTACAACAACATTAGATACATTTAATAGATTCATTTGTGCAGCCAGATTAGAAAGCTTGATCAATATGCTAAAGGATATTTGAGTTGCTTTAATGACTCGAATTTATGACAAAAGAGGTATGATGATCAAATCCACAAATGATATATATCCAAGGGCGAGAAAGAAGATAGAGACTGCACAATGAAAAGTAAGGCACTGTATCACCAAGACAAACAAAAATTTGAAGTTTGAAGTAACACATTTTGCAAACAAGTTTATTGTTAATTTACAGGCAAGAACATGCCAATGTAGACTTTGGGATTTAACAAGAATCCCATGTAAGCACGCATTTAATTATATATCATATCAGAGGAGGATATCAATGGGTATGTGAGTTGATGCTGGAAATGTAAATGTTATTTAAAGAGTTATCAGTATGTCATAAAACTTATAAGTGGTCCAAAAAATTTTCCAAAGATTGAAAACTTGTAGCCTATGTTACCTCTATTGATTAAGAAGTGCATGAAAGGCCTAAAAGGGATAAAAGAAGGGTCAAAAATAAAGAACCACATAATCTAAAAAAGTTAAACAAAGTAAGATGTCAATATTGTTTTGAAGTTGTTCATACTAAAAATGGATCCAAAAATAAGGACCAACCTCTAAGATAACATGAAATTGCTAAGGTAATTATAGATTTATTTATAACTGTGTATAAGCCAAATATTTGTACAAATTGTATATGTATAATGTAACAAAAATGAGGAAGACCACCAAACAATTTGGCACATACATCCAACATTGAAAATGGTGCAAGAAGAAGAGAAAGAAAATCAATATTTACAAGATCTAACACTGCAACATCTATCTTACGAAGGGAGAAAAGGGTAGTGAGTGAATATTCACTTTTAATTTTCAATTTCCCGTAACTTTTTAAAAATATCATAAATCTTTATATTTATATAGGCCATCCAAAGATATGGTATAAAGTTTGGAGAAGTTAGTAGGAATACTTATTCTATGGTTTGGTACCAAATTAAAAAAATTTAGCAAATTATTTGTCATTTATTCCTAGTTAACAATATTATACTTTCTGTTTATTATATTTTATAAATGGGTGGAAGTCAATTTTAATTTTTTGAACCAAGTCAAGCTTCTTAAAATACAAATGCTCAAACAACAACCACAAGCTGGAGAAGATTCAAACTAAGGGCTAAAAAATAAACTTCAAGAAAATCTCAAGTTGATGATGGTGAATCTGGAGCAAAATGAACTGTGTTTCAACATTGTGTTATGATTTGGATATGTATTTAAACTTTGTATTATGATTTGGATATGGATTTGAACATTGTTTTGTGATTTAGAAATTCAGGATGTGACCATTATGTTGGTATATTTTTATTTTGGAAATTGGTATATTATGTTGTCTTTGGAAATTGGTATATTATATTAGATTGGTATAATTGTTTTTTTTTTTTGGTAAATAAAGGGGGCAATGCCCAAAAATTCTCAAATTAACGGAGATAACAAACACCAACTAAATCATGTTTTTGAAAATTGGTATATTATGTTTAGACTTTTATATTTGTGTTTTGGAAATTGGTATATTATATTGTGTTCTAGATATTGGTTTATGACGTTACACATGACTTCAGGGTTATTGATTACCAATTGAGGATATGTCCTTGCTAATTATAGTAGCCATTAATACTTATCTATCAGAGAAAAAGAAAATTTCGATGTCAACTATGTAAAACTAAACAAGAAAGGATGTTGTGACTATGATTTTCAATCTAAATTATTGTTAAGTACATATTTGGTAACTTAACTTAATAAAGAGAAGTATGAGCTATATCACACAATCATATTTTAACAATTGATCGATTTGCCATTATGCATCTTCATGACTTATTAAGACTATGTCATACAATTATATTTTAAACAATTCATAAAGAATTGAAATGTTAATAATAAAGAATAACTTTGAAATATAGATATTTATAAATATATTAAATGTTCCTAAAGTACATAACTAGGATTTTTTAGGACATAAATATAAACTAATAAGATATAAGCAAACAAAAGCTTTGTCTTGAAGAACGATGTGTGCTAAGATGCATAAGATGCCCAAGATATCTAGTCACTCGAAACTTACAAAATAAAAATACAAATACAAATATCGAACTTGTGTCAAAATTTGAAATTTACCATATAAACTCACCTCTTGCGTGCAATAACAAGTCTTACTGAGAAAAGATGTATAGTAAAAAAAATTTACAATAACAAAACCTCAACTCTTTTAACAAGACCATATACCTATAAGACACCTATAATTTGAATGATCATTATTCTGTTGTATTATTATGTTGTATAACATTAACATCATATAAACTATAATTGAAATAATCATAATGTGTTTATAAAAAGACAAGGGCAATACTCATATTTGAATCATTACATTGATAAAAATATTGGCCAATATTAAGCTTACCAATTTGTATCTGTAGCTTCATCTTGTCTTTATAATTAGGACAATCAATATAAGGAATCTAGAAAATTACGCAGCATCAGGATATCCTATATTATATACTAAATATAATAACAGTAAAAATTACAAATCTTGTTTTACCATTGAACATAATGCATTCTTTTGATAAACTTGAGAGTATTTCCTTTCAGCTTCTACAAATTGTTGAAACAATAATAAATAGAATTCTTGAATCCATTAACAACGCCTTCACACTCTTTTCATGTCAAGTATATACCAGGTGCAAATGCAATAAAATCTATGTATATTTTATTTTTAGCCATTTTTTATAATACACATGATATTTAAATATGATTAATACATATTGATACTAACAATACAATCGTTAATGGTTGTACTTAGAGAAAAGGATTTCCTTGGAAGAGGCTACAGATAAAATAATATTTTGTTTTAGGAAAGAACTAAGCATAATTGGAGAATCAATGGTAGTGTAGAAGTAGCTAACAATGAACAATCAACATGTTTTTATATAGGAAACACAACCATGGAAAATCAACTTGAAACTTCAACTTCATGGTTGTGTCGACGAATCCAAAACATCAACAAAATATAAATAGAAGAAAATTCATTTATTTATGAAAAGCAATGGAGATACAAAGAACACATCTAATGTACTAGCTATTTGAAACAAATAAAGGTATAAATTTTCAACTACTTTTATTCTATAAAGAGACGGATATAATCAATGTCTTCCTAACACAAGGATACTTGGAGCATCATCATATAAAATGAAGTCAATATTTTGCTCTCTACAATCGAAAAATTCCTAGTCAAGATCACTGTAGCGTGAATTAAAAGGAGAGAATTATAACGGTTCAACTATCTTCGTTTAGAACATGCCAATCCAAGTAAATCCAATTACATACAAATCTTGAATGTGGTTAAAATCGAGCAAGCATTTCCTCGACTGTGAAAACGGTACTTACAGATACTACAATAGTTTGGATTGTGTGCGGGTATAGGCATCAATTTAAATGTTTCATCTGCTAAAGTAAGCTCAGAACTAAAAATTAATTCATTTAAATCCTCAAAGTTCATATCCTTTCTGAAATGCTTGCGAGAGCTCACAGGAACTTGACACGTGGTCACGGAGTGAATTATGCACCACAAACTCAATGCTAGCGAAATAAGGGCTAGATGAGAAATTTTTAACAAGTGTAAGATTAAATTAATAAAAATGAGAATTTGGGGATTAATGTGCACCTAACATCAAAATTGAAGGACTAATTAGGACTTTTTTTTCCGCCTTTTTCTAGAGGAATACAATTAGAAGCAATGTTGTGAGATCCGTTTCGTTTCGGACAGATCCGGCCGGAACGGATAACCACCGGTACCGACCAAAAATACCGGTCGGTACCGGTGGTTTTCGGTCGGTACCAACAGTACCGGAACATACCGGCCGGTATCGTAAAGTTGAAAAAGCCTAGGGACTAAATTGCAAATTTTAAAAGTTTTAACCTAAAAAATGTTAACCCCCCCCCCCCCCCCCCCCC
>JAOSBL010000003.1:16771260-16791297 GCA_027568915.1 Erythroxylum roraimae | reverse complement strand
TTTTTTTATGTCACCTTACCTTAGGCACATTAACATGTCAATGAATTCCCACTTAAGTGACATGCCCATTTTACCCTTAATGAGCTTTACCACTTCTAACACATCAATTAAGTCACTAATGCCATTAAACCTTCTTAATACTACCGTGCTACTTAATCTCAACACAATTTAATCGATCAAAACCCCAATAATCATTTAATCATGCTTAATTAAATAAATAAAAAAATTCAAGGCCTAAAATTTACTTGATATGGTCATGCCTATTTGATTTCTCACAAATTTGAAGCATTAATTTGTTTCATAAAATATATGAATTTAGTATATAATCAACAAGATAACAAGATAAAAGTATTAAGAACTGATTAAGGACAAGAATACTTGTCTAATAAATTCAAGATGTTTTGTGATGAAAAAGGAATATAAAAATAGATAACTATTTTACGAATCCCATAACAAAATGACATAACATAAAGATGTAATAGAACACTATTAGAGATTATTATGTCTATGATGGCATAAGCAAATATACCCATCATCTATTGGGGTGATGTATTGCTTACAACTACTTATGTATTTAATTAAGTGCCCACAAAATCAGTTATAAACAATTCTTATGAGTTATGAATAGGAGAAAAAAAAACCTGACATGCAATATCTAAAACCATAGGGATGTGTTGCCTACGTTCATAATCTCTCTCATAGATATAGGAAACTATGCCAAAAGGGAAGAATATTAGATATTCAAAACACTCAAAAGGATATATGTTCATAGGTGAACTAGGTAATAAAGATGTAATTGAATTTGAATGGTGAGATGTCATATTCTTAGAGAATGATTTTCCAAAGTAAGGTGAAATAGGAAAAAATCTATTTTATGTAAAACTCTTGATCATAATGTTTCATTACTGACAATCATGACAGAGGACTTTATCTGATTGGGAATAATCTAGAACTTGAAGAATTGACCCAAGGACAGTTAAGAATACAATCCATAAAAATTTTGCCTATCATATACGATCTAAGTGGAGTAATTAAGATGTCGATGAATATATTTCTTATGAACCACATTTACGTCAAAGTAATTGTGGTATGATTCCTTGACGTCATTTTGAAATAAAAGGAAAAATTCACATGATTATCCTATAAGAAGATGTTGAGTTAAGGAATGTAAATAAGGCTCTTAATGGTCCTGCTAAAAAAGAAAGAATGAAAGCAATGAACGAAGAGATGACTTCTTTAAACTTAAATTAAGTATGGAACTTGGTTGATCTCCTTAATGAGCGCACATGTATTAGGAACAAATGGAAATAAAGTGAAAAGATAATGGTAGTATCAAAGATAGAAAGCATGTCTTGTAGCGAAAGGATAAACACAATAGGAAGGAATTGATTATGACAAAACCTTTTCACATGTTATAATGTTTGCTTCAATTCATCTAATATTGGCTATAGTAGCCTGTTTGGATCTTGAATTACATCAAATGGCTGCCTAGATTGCTTTTCTAAATAAAGAATTAAAAGAAGAAATTTATATGGAATAACCTGGGGGTTTTACAGAAACATGCCAAAAATATAAAATGTGTCAGTTATTAAAATTAATTTATTGTCTGAAGCACTTTTTAAGATAGTGGTATATACTTTTCATAACGTAATCATTTCATATGATTTTCATATGCGTAATGAAGACCACTGTGTATATGTTAAGAGATCTAAAGATAAATTTACGATTTTATCTTTATATGTGGATGACATTTCAATTTTTTTAATGACTGTGAGTTTGTCAAACAAATCAAAGATTGGTTGTTATCTGAATTTGAGATGAAAGACATGGGTGAAATCGAAAATGTTTTTGGAGTTAAGATTTCAAGAGATTGTTCAATGAGATTATTATCACTTTCTCGAACGATTTATATTCAAAAGATTTTAGAATGATTCCATATGTAAGATTGAAAACTAGTAGATTGTCCTATTGTTAAAGATGAAGGTCTTAATAAGAAGTTTTCCCCCTCTACACCATACAAAAGGGATCAAATGAAGAAAATTTCTTGTTCTAGTGCAGTTGGACGTCTCATATAAGTCATGATGTGTGTAAGGTCAGATATTTGTTACACTGTTGGGATGTTGTGTAGATATCAATCAAATGCAAGACAAGCATATTAGACAATAGTAAAGAGAATATTAAGGTATATAAAGGGTATTGTTAATTATGCATTGTCTTATCAAGGCAACAACCTACGTATATAAGAGTATACAATTGTAGCCTGGGGAGTTAGAACAAAGAAAATTTACTTCTAGATTTGTTTTCTTACATAATAATGGTGTTATACCTAGAAAAGTAAGAAATAATCATTTGTTGCTTTATTCACAATGGAAGCTGAATTTATAACACTTTCAGAAACAGTATAAGAAGTTGTGTGGCTTAGACGATTCTTGGTTAGTTGGGGGGTTACTCCAAGCGAGGATGATCCATTAATAATCAACTATAACTGTCAAGCAACAATTAATTATACAAAGGATCCTAAATTTTTTTTGTAAAACCAAACACATAGATAACAAGTAAATTATGTGAAAGATATAGCTGCACGAGGAGAAGTGAACATAAGTATATATATAAACGAGATATGGTGGCAAATACAATGATAAAACCAATTTCTCAAGATACATATATTAGGCATATGAAGTTACTGGGATTACATAAATATTGAAAAGTTTATCATCAATATAATATTTATTATTTATTATTTTTTTCTGATTTACCAAAAAAAATATAATATTTATTTTATTAAAATGAGAGTTATTTTTTTTATCAAAAATATGTTATCTAATGAATAATTTTTTTTAAATGGTTGAAGTAAATTAAGAATAACTCAATTATATATCCTCTAATACACACACACATATATCAGTGTGTGCGCACGAGCATTAATTTTCCATAATGCTTTATTTAGGTATTTAGAGTTAATAAATATATTACTTTCATATTATATTAAAATTCATATTTAATATGCAGAAAATTAAAAATAAAGTATACCAATAATTAACAATTTTTAGCATTTGTAAATTGATTTTGATTTCGCAAAAGCTTATTTATTATTTTTAAATTTATAATATTAATGTAATATAATTTTTTAGAGTTAGAGTTAATTTGATCCAAGCTTTATATATAAGTAAAATTGAGGTTCCTACGAAATGAGAAGGGAAGTATTAGTGTGGCTTGTGAAATCAATTTTAAGTTAATTACAATGTTGCAATATTTACAAAAGTATTATGTATTATGTTTATTAAACATTTTCACTATTTACTTATCAGCTAACTCCTTTATTCATTAACCTCAAAATAAATTCATGAATAGGACACGAAAGTTATTATTTAAGAAATTTTCACGCGCTTAGAAAATATTATTAGTCGTGTCGCGTTACACATGAAGCAAGTTTGGTCCAATAGCAATAAGTTCTCTGCTTTGAATAGAAACAGATTCTGTCCTCCCACCGATCGAGGGTGACTTATCCCATCAACCGTTGGGGTCCATTCCAATAATAACAATGATCCTGCCGAGTTTGAAAGGAAAAAAAGAGTGTGAAGTGATAAATCGAAACATCGTGTTGGAAAAGAGAAGTACGAAATGACGAAGAATAATAGGTTGAGAAGGGGACCACTTGAAGATTGGGTCAAATACGTTTTGATAAATCATACTCCTCCTGCAAAAGAACGTGCAAGCCTAAAAATGTGGGACCAATTCTCTCGTTCCTCTTCTAATAGAGTTTAAATTCATCACTTCAATCAAAGATAAGAAACGTATTTAAAAATTTGCTGGTCTTATTTAATAATTATTTATTATTTTATGAAAAATTAATTTTCTTTATTATGTTTGTAATTAACATTTTTAAATGATATGCTTTTCTCACAAAAGGGTATTTCGTTACACGTTTGGTAGGAAGTAAAGATATCTCTTCAGTCATTGATGTTTTAAGTAGAAATTATAATTATGTTATTCTAATAAGGAAATCGTTTTGTGCCTTTCCTTACCTAAAATCCCACAGCTGCCTGCCTTTTTAATCACTTGTATAATGTTTGCATTATTCCTCGCAAAACATGGACGATTTTTATTATAATTAAGTAAGGGGAGTATTTTAAGTTCCTTTGCTACATCTAACCTAAGTATAGTAGTTTAATAAAAAAAATCTCAAGAATAATTATTAAAGAAACATATTAAATATTTAATTAAGATAATCATTTATGTATTGTTAACCTATTATATCTTTTGTTTAGGATCTTTGTTGTGATAACTAATTAACGCTTACATTTATGACAATTTATCGTATAAAATATTGTAAGATCTCAATATCCAATATAATATCTTTACGAGATTATAATTGTTTTTTTTTAACAAATGAATTCATTAAAGGAACGAGAAACCAAAACAGAAGAAGCAACTAAACCCAAAGCCAATAGACTTTATCCTATACACCCGGACCTAAGCTTCTTCAGAATTGATTACAAGCGAAGAAAAATCAAAACAAAAAACAGAAACAATACTGCTTGGGATATTATCCTAATCGAGACGGCTTGCATGAAATAAAGCGACCCTTGCTAACGAATGAGCGGCTTTATTAGCATTCCGAGAAGTCCATTGGAAGGACAAATGTTGGAAGTGATTCTTAAGTGAAAGACACTCAACAAACACTGCACCAACCTCTAACAAATTACTGGAAGAATTATTAAGATTGTTGGCCACTTCTAGACAATCCAACTCAAGAACAATTCTGTTCAAATTTTGATCCTTGAGCCAAGCCAAAGCTTTTTTAATAGAAATTGCTTCTAGAAAGAAAGCATCCACACAACAAGGGATGTGACCCGAGAAAGCTTAAACAAACTGACCTTGATCATCCCTGAGAACAACCCCAAGACTCGAACTGTTGTCTCTTTTCGAAATCGAAGCATCAACATTGCACTTCAACTAACCAACTTTAGGTTTGCTCCAAGAGTGGCGGCGAGGAAGATTGCCGCAATTCAGTTGAACCTGATTAAAAGCACATTTTGCCTCTTTCCAATCCTTAAGAAAACCATCCGCAAAAGTCACAATGACACTTGGATGAGTATCCTTTTGCCCCAACAAAAAAGATTTCTATGGAACCAAAGGCTCCAACAAATAGCTAAAATTTGGTTTCCCATGTCAGAATTATTACCGATTAAAACCGAGGAAATGCAGCATTTAATATCATCACCATGCAAAGAGATACCTGCGGCATTCCAAACTCTTCTAGCGTGAGAGCATGAGAGCAAAACATGACCCATAGTTTCAACTACACCACACCTGTTACAAGAGACATCTAGAGCTACTCCCCTATCATAAAGTCTATGTTTGCAAGGGACAAAATCACGCAACAGCCTCCAGTGAAAATCCTTTATCTTCGGGGGAATCTGGGCATTCCAGATAGAATTCCAATGACCATCAACCACATAAGAAGAGATATGAGAATACTGATCAGTAGCAATCTTATAACCCGATTTAACACTATACAAGCCACTCCTAGTAAACTGCCAACAGAAGTGATCAAAAGACAAAAATGAAGAAATGGGGATTTTGAAAACTTGAGAAGCATCAACCAGTGCTAAAATACCATTAACAAAAGAATGATCCCATCCTGAGTTCTCAGAATTAAAAAAGATCGCTAACCTTCATATTCTCCATACCGCTTAAAGGAGTAGAGTGCACAAAGAAATCGTCATCACGATTCAACCAGGGATCTTTGAAAACTAAGATCGATTTTCCATCTCCCACTCTCCAACGAGCTCTTTTGCCCAACAAATGTTTTGCCAAAAAATGCTCTTCCAAATTAAACTAGGGTTTCGACCTTCTTTGGCATTAAGGAAATTGCAATCTGGAAAATATTTAGCTTTAAACAACTTACTTGGCTGCGAATTCGGGTGAGACAAGAAGCGCCAACCTTGTTTACAAAGTATAGCAAGATTAAAACAATTTAAATCATGGAAACCCATACCACTCAGTTTCTTAGGAACACAGAGTCTCTCCCATTTGGCCCAGTGAATTTAAGTTTGGTTATCTAATGAAGAACCCCACAAAAAAGAATTCATCATTTTGTGCAAATCATCACAAATACCTTTTGGAAGGAGAAAGACACTCATACAAAACGTAGGAAGAGCTTGAGCAATAGTCTTGAGGACAATCTATTTGCCAGGTTTGGAAAGCAATTGATTTTTCTAGCTATGAATTCGTTTACTGAGTCGGTCCTTCAAGAAAGCAAACACTTGTTTTTTTATTTCTCCCAATTAAAGATGGAAGACCCAGGTACTGGCCATGATCAATAGAATTTGAAACCCCCAAAATCGAAATCGCATCCTGCTTAACATCAACCTTCGTATTTGAGCTAAACATGACACCAGATTTCTGGTAATTAATAGCTTGACCTGAAGCTTTCTCATAAGTAGAGAGGATCCTCTTGATATGTCTGCACTCATTCGAAGAAGCTTTAAAGAAAAAAAAACTGTCATCAACCAAAAACAAGTGAGAAACATTAGGAGCCCCATTGCAAATGTTAATACCGTGAATGTCACCTCTTGACTCAGCCTTCCTCAAAAGAGCAGATAAACCTTCAGCACACAAATTGAAGAGATAAAGACTTAGTGGGTTTCCCTGTCTAAGTCCTCGATTAGGAACAATAGGACCCACGGTTTTATCATTAAAAGCAACAGAATAATGAACTGTGGTAACACAAAGCATAATCCATTTAACCCACTGAACATCAAAACCCAGCTTTAACAGAATGAATTCAAGATAACTCCAGTCAACTCTGTCCTACGCTTTGCTAATATCAATCTTAAAAGCAACATCACCATTAGAACCACGCCTTTTATTCTTCATATAATGAACAATCTCAAAAGCAACCATAATATTATTAGAGATTAATCTACCAGGAACAAAAGCTGACTGCATAGGAGAAATAATCCTAGGAAGAATAGCCTTGAGTCTGTTGAAAATAACCTTGGCTATGATTTTATAAATCACATTACAGAGAGTAATAGGCCTTAAATCTTTCATACTACTAGGCTTATCTTTTTTTGGAATTAAGACAATAGTAGTATTATTTAAAGAGGCAGGGAACACATAATTTTCCAGCCAAGAGCAACTTTGAGAGAAAATGTCAGCTCCTACAGTATCCCAACATTTCCGAAAAAAGGCTGGATTCATACCATCAGGACCAGGAGCTTTGTTAGGATGCATCTAAAAAATGGCTGTCTTAAACCCTTCCATTGTAAAGGGGGCTAAGAGAGAAGAGTTATCACTATCTGTCACCACCCGGTTAATACAGTCAAACTCTTCAATATTCAGTGCTTCTAAGGGAGCTAATGAGATTATAATTGTTAGATTCAATTACCATCTTAAGTTAATTAGATTATCCAACTTTTAAAATATTTGCTGTCACATTTAAGATTAAGGAAAGTATTAGAACTAATTATTGGTTAACTACCTATTTTTCTTTTTATCTATTCAAGAAATTAATTCAAAATTACTTCTTTTATTAGTTAGACATCTTATCATGTAGGAGTATAATGATGTATTTCTTTTTAGATATTTGAGTTAAATAACTTATGTTTATATTGACTTGTATTTTGGATGGTATGTATAAATGTACTTTCTCTTCTATAATACCTTTTTTAAAAGGACACTTTTCTTCCCTTGTCAACAACTTTCATTAATTATTTTATGTTTAAGATTTCATTTTAACTTTTAATTATTTTATTAAAATTTAAATTAGACATTAATGTTACTAAAATTTGATCGAGATTTAGGATTTCACTAAAGCTTAATTTAGGGTTCCTTACATACGTCCTTGACATGTTCTTTGGAGATAAGGCTTCCACTGCTATTGTTGCCACTGTTGGGAGTAATTCTGGTTTACTTTGGGAAGAGATAAACTTAGAAGTTGCTGTAAGAAAACCAGAATCAAGAATAACAATACATGATAAAGAATACCGATACTTATGTGTTGAAGACATGATCAATGAATTATGAAGACACCGCTCAAGCGTTCGGTGATGGCTAAGGCTTCCACAGCAAATCCACTCTCTTTTCTGATTACAGATATCAATGGGACAAGCCGTAAAGAGACTTTATGTATGTATATATAGAGAGTGCTGTGGGGACCTAGCCACTGATATTAACCCGAGGCCTGCCCATTATGGGCCTTAGGGTTAAGCCTACATCATTAATCACACTAACTATATAAAGGGCTTAAGTTCAATAGGGATCACAATAATAGTAAACTATAGGTATCTTAATAGGGATCATATCATTAGATTGTTTTTAATAAAACAAAATTACAATTGATTTTAGCCCATAAAATATTTTCTAACATTTGCAACTTTCGGTGGTTGTCTAGTCTAAGTCTCCCTTATACGGCAAATCTTACACTGTTGTGAGATGCCATGCACAGGCCTAGACTATAGCTACCGTGATATAGAGGTGGAGATTTTTAGTGTTGGCCTCAAAATTTTCCTTTGACCATGTGCTATGGATTTTTATTAGCTTCCCCTTTCCTTTTAGGTGAACCATTAACTACTCTTAGCTTGCTTTGCATATTCACCTGATCAGTTTTCGTCGTGGGAATCAGACACTTGTTAATTAATCAAAGGTTCTCATTCCTCCATATTGCAAACGTGAGAATTTAGTTGTTGGATAGAATTTAGTTGTTCTCATGCTCGTGTAGCAAAGTTGAGAAAGTAATTTTATTGTACAGTGAAGTAATTATATTTATAAATTCTAGTGAGAGAGGAAGTTAGAAGCTTAATTTTGTGAATCGTTGTGAATTCTTAACATTTTTTTGGTATATAGAACAGAACATGCATGGTAAATTCAGTTGCTAAAACACAAGGAAACCCATTATGTAGCATTATATATTATTTTAGTACTTACAAGTTGTGTAACAAGAAAAGTTGTGAAAAAGACAGAAAAGAATAGCTAGTGGGACGTAGAAATGTTCCCCTGATAAAGATTAGGAAATAGACGAGGAAACAACAACATAGTGATTATACGATAATTGGCCCACGTATTAAGGTTGTTATGTTGTCATTTTCATAAGTCAAATAATAGGGTCACGGGGTTAGGTTACAGTTAACAGCCATTCTATTCTTATTGATCCTTGGTCTGGAATTATTTGAAAAACTAAAATTAAAAGTCAACAAAAAAGGAATATATATTTATT
Source organism: Erythroxylum roraimae (assembly GCA_027568915.1). NCBI lineage: Eukaryota > Viridiplantae > Streptophyta > Magnoliopsida > Malpighiales > Erythroxylaceae > Erythroxylum > Erythroxylum roraimae. Next base: position 16,782,074 of record JAOSBL010000003.1, on the reverse strand, counting down.
TTCATGCAAAAGCTCCGAAGTTTCATAGTGAATTATTGCCTACTAGCAAGTTTAGACGGGGCCAGATACAAGTTCATTTTATCTTTTATGGGCAAGTGGGTGTAATAAAGAGAGCAATCCTGGGGGATTTTTCCATCGCAACTGCTTATGTTTACCTTTTGCAACTTCCCTACACACAGATTATATTAGATGATTATCAAAGAAGTAGTTAGTCAATTTTATACGAGACTATATATACACTGATAACGTGCTTAAACAAAATAAAACTGATGCCAAAGGAATAGGAGAATTGCAAAAATAAAGGCTAACACTGATTCTCTGAAAAATGGGACTTTTTAAGGATGGGGATTTCAGTAAGTAACTAAAATGAATATAAGTAAACGTGGAATTGGAATTGGAATTGGAAAGAGGTAAAGTGCATGGCCAGAGGATGGAATCAAAAAGACAAGGACATGTTCTATTTTTCTTCTCTCTTGATCCGCGTGCACTAGTTAGTACACAACACACACTCACGCATGAAGCTAGCTATACATAAAATATATAAAAAACAGTGGCTGTCAATCATAGTCCTCCAAGATAAGGTCCCAAAGCCGAAAGGCATGCAACTTGCTTTTGGAAAATTGGCTCAACCACAAATAGGTATAATGTTCCAATCTTGTATTGCCTAACCTCACAAACATTCAAAATGCAGTAGTTTGGTTGGGATAAGGCAAACTTGCATGAAATGAAAAATATCTTAACCCAAAGTAAAAAAAATAAAAGAAAGGGTTAGGGCAAGGGCGACTGGGACTGGGTTCTTGTCAGCCCCACCGTACCAAAATAAATCAACCAGCCTCTAATTTCAATCCAATCTGGGGTCAGGACAGGAGAAATAGGGACCTTTGTGATTGGTACTATCGTACTGGGGGATTGCCTTTTTAATTCTTGTTCCAATCAATTTAGATAACTACATCTGTGGTCAACTCAACCACTCTTTTGGTATTTTTATTCTAAAATAGAATTAAGAAAAGTTGAGCTTCCTCTTTTAGTTTTACGTTCCAACATACAAAATTGGCATACTTTCAAAACCCAAGATTTTGATAAAATAACTCAACTTTATCATATATAGTTTAAATAATAAAGAAAGAAAAAGATCACTTTCCTTTCCTTCTTGTACCAGGAAACCAAATATCTATTTCCATACATATATATATATATATATATACATATATATATATAATCGAAGCCCGAAGTCACTATTACATACTTCTTATGTCGATCAATCGCAGTCGCCACTCTCATTCTGTTCCCGTTTGTAACTCTCAGCTCGCCCTCATTCGGTTAGTCCTCCCCTCATCCTCTCTTTGGTGTTCTTCTGGCAATGTTGATCTTCTGAGCATTGCTCTATGTTCCCTTTTGTCGTCTGAGTCGTTTTTGTTTTCATCATTGGGTTTTCTTGTTTGAGAAATATGGTCTCTTTTGGCTTTTGTTGTTGTTTTCGATCCGTGCGAGTTGTTTCAGCTCAAGTGCTCGCCCTGTTTTTTGGATTTTACTTCTTCCTCATTCGTGTTTATGTTGATTTTCTTGTGACATATCCTTATTCATGTGATGTATTCTTCTGTCGATTTCTTTTTCCTTCTTCTGCCAAGTTCAAGCTTTTTATGTCTCAAGTGTCAAAATCGTCGGTAGTTTATTGTGCTTCTAAAAGCGAATTTCCTGGTATTATTCTTATTTGAAGTCGGTGCAAGTAATTGGAGCAGATATTGAACTGTATTTATTTTATCAGGACACAACAATTCTGTGTTCTCATAATTTGATACCACAAGATGAATTCATTGTTTCTATAGTTATTCTTCTAGCAGTAGTGCTATATTGTGTGGATGTTTAAGCTGTGAGTATTCGTGTTGTGAAGGCGTTTTGAGTTGTTATGATGAATTCCTATGCATCACTAGTTGACTCGTGAAATAAGCGTTACTTAAGATAGGCAGTTCAATGGATTATTTTTCTTATTTTCTTTTCAAAGAGATGTTTTAGATTTTTTGGCCAATCAATTACTTATCCTCAGGCACTTGTGGAAAAAGAATGCTTTTGTTAGGGGATAGTGTTTTAAGATGGAAGCTTACTTTTGAATTCGCACTTCTCTATTGATTAAATTAGCTTGCACTCTCTGTGTTTTCAAGAAGTTGGATGTTGCCATCAGTGATGTATTTTTCCCGTTTGTCCTGCAATGTAATGTGTCCCTGTATCTTTTTTTAACAGAGCTTTGTAGGAAGGGATGCTATGCATATTGAGAAGCAGTCATTTCAACTGAATATCTGATACTTTGCAGCGTCCCTCAGCCCAGGGACTATTGTTTCGGGTTTCTCATATTTGTTGGTTCTTTTTTTCAATAGAGGAATTCAATTATTTTATTGATGGCGCAAGACACTACTGGTGCTGAGGCACATTCAAAGAGGCAGGGTCTACTAAAGGACCAAGTGAGGCTGGTTAAAAGGAAGAACTCTGATAGATATGAAATTGTTCCAATTCAATATACTTTGTCATTTGAGAAGGGGTTTTTTGTGTTTATCCGTGCATGTCAGTTGTTAGCCCAAAGGAATGAAGGAATAATATTAGTCGGTTTAGCTGGTCCTTCAGGGGCTGGGAAAACCATTTTTACTGAAAAGATACTCAACTTCATGCCCAGCATTGCGGTGATTTCAATGGACAACTATAATGACTCTAGTCGCATTGTTGATGGCAATTTTGATGGTAATCTGACTTTAACCTGACACTTCCTTTTGAATTGTTATATTTTTCTGTTTGCCTTTGCAATAGGTGAAACTTTTATTTATTTATTGGGCATTTTTGCTATTGTGCAACTGTTTTATCAAATGTTTTTTCTTACCACAAGAAGCAGTAAATGATTGCTCTGTTTGTTGCCTCTGGATTTATTCACACCACTGTCATTCTCTTCTGGCCTTGCTTTAGTGGGAGACCAAGTAATGTCTAAACTGTTGTCCTCCAGTTGAAATTGGACATGTTTGACAATGACAAACTTTCATGCTAGTTGATGTTATATTTCTGCCTGGTTGTTTCTGACTATTATGTGCTATTTCGTTACAATGAGACGTGTGATTAAGTTTTTTCTGCTGTTATGCGGCTATACAAATTTACAGATTTAGTTATTATAAATGTATCACGTACTTCAATCACGCTATCTAGATGTGGTCTTTATCTGTTCCGAGCATGTTTAAAGCTGATTGTTAAGTTGTTACTAGGTACTTCAAAAGTTCAGAATCGTATTTCATGGCAGTCTGATGGTTCGAAGTGGATCTGGACTTTGTCTTATTCTTGTTATTTGCTTCTAACGTTCTTTTGAAACAGATCCACGATTGACCGACTACGTTACATTGCTCAAGAATGTCCAGGATTTAAAGGAAGGAAAATCGGTTCAGGTTCCAATCTATGATTTCAAATCTAGCTCCCGTATAGGATACAGGTTGAATCCTGCTCCAGTCCTTATGCTGTTATCTTTTTTCGTGATTATTGTTCTTCATAATGCTTCATCTCCTATTTATGTTCTTAATTGTGAAATAGTATTTTTTCTTAGCTTCATTACCTTCAGAAATTTATCTAATTATAATGTAATTGTGTGATAGAACACTTGAGGTCCCAACTTCTCGACTAGTGATTATAGAAGGAATCTATGCTTTGAGTGAAAAGTTGCGACCTTTACTAAATCTGCGTGTGTCTGTAATGGGGGGTGTTCATTTTGACCTTGTGAAGCGAGTTTTACGCGATATCCAACGTGCTGGTCAAGAACCTGAGGAAATAATTCAGCAGATATCTGAAACAGTTAGTTAACTATAATTGTATCATTTGTCAAAGTTCTTGTGGGTGCTTTTCATGTTTTTCTACTACTGAGCTTCATGTTCTTGTGCAGGTGTATCCTATGTACAAAGCTTTTATTGAGCCAGATCTGCAAACTGCTCACATAAAAATCATAAACAAGTTTAATCCGTTCACCGGATTTCAAAGTCCTACTTATATATTAAAGGTCATATTTTACTCTGATCTGCCAGTGGTTTGTTTTTATCTTATTGTTCTTGGATAGCGTTTTGCTTCATGATTTTGATGGTTTTGATTATTGCTTCTTCCGTAATTTGTCTGTTTTGACATAGGAGTATTTCTTTTTATGTAGTCAGCAAGGAAATTAGCAATGGATCATATCAAGGCTGTTCTATCTCAAGAACATAAAGAGGCAAAAGAGGAGATATATGATATATATCTTTTACCACCTGGTGAAGATCCAGAGTCCTGTCAATCTTATTTGAGGATGCGAAACAAAGATGGAAAGTACAATCTTATGTTTGAGGTTTGCCTCAGAATTTCATTTGTTATAAATTACAGCTATGGTAGCTACATGCTTTTCCAAATGGTCGAAATACTTTTAAGAAACTTATTATGCACAAAAGGTCAGTTGTCCCTGTCTATACAGCTAATTTAAAAGTGACAAGCTTTTAGTCGGCACTTCCATCTCAAAATGACTGACATCTACATAACTAATTTTCTTCCACTGGGAAGCATATGGGAACATTTTTCAGGCATGTTATCTTGACTTGTATTAATTGGACACAGCTGCTTAGAAGTTGCGTATAAAATGTATTTAAATCTGCAAGTTCTCTTAGATGACCGGCCCTAAAATGGTAGAGTTCAATTGTAGAAATATTGTCAACCACATATAAGGTTTAGGAATTTCTGTAGAAACATCATCAGGAGAGTCTTAATGGTGCTTGGCAACTTGACATTCGTTTCCTTTTGTTTGATTTGCTATAATTGTCAAATGTAGGAATGGGTGACAGATGTTCCGTTTGTCATCTCGCCAAGGATCACTTTTGAAGTCAGTGTTCGGCTTCTTGGTGGTCTAATGACCCTGGGATACACAATCGCTACCATCCTAAAAAGAAGTAGCCATGTTTTTTCTGATGATAGAGTGTGTGTGAAAATTGATTGGCTTGAACAGTTAAGTCAGCAGTATATTCAGGTACGATGACAAAATCATTGTTACCTGGCGACTTTTGAGTAATTGATAATTTCCCATGTTTTTATTTCTCATATATTTCAAGTGTGGTTGCCTAAATTTATTGCTACAGTATGTTTTCTATAATGACTAAAACTTGCAAAAAGTTCATATGCTTTTCCTGTTTGGTTAACCCACTTGAACCTGCATAGGAATTGGTTGTTTAAGATTAAAAAACGGTACCCTAAAACTATTTGTTCTTTGCTTCTTATGAAATGATTATTTCTTTCCTATGTCATCACCTGGAATGGGGGCCTTATCTGAACCCTAATAACTGGTAAAGTTATATTTATATGCGGCAACTAAGATTTACTTGGTGGATGTTGTGAGCTTTTACGATCTCAATGTGAAGATGCAAGTTGTACTTGCTAATATTGCTCTTTGCTCTTTATGAATGTTTATCTTGTTATGTAATGATTTCAAGCTCGTCTTCTTACTTTTTCTTTGAAAAGGTACAAGGAAAAGATCGCTTGGTAGTAAGAGACATTGCTAAGCAGCTAGGTTTAGAGGGGTCATACATCCCACGAACCTATATTGAACAGATCCAACTGGAAAAACTTGTGAATGACGTAATGGTATGATAATATACAATGCATGTGGTGCCTTACTTTTTGGAGGTGGTCGCTGATATGATTATTATGCAGGCTTTGCCAGATGACCTAAAAACGAAACTCAGTCTAGATGAGGATCTGGTTGCAACCCCCAAGGAACCATTTTTCCGTGACACTGCAGATAGAGTTTCCATGAGAACTACAAATGCCAAAAGGTGCAATATACTGATCCAATTCTCATATAGCTCTAGGCAGTGCTAGATCAGTGGCTTATATTCTACTTGTACTTTCTGTTTTTCATCATTTTCTATTTCTGTACAAGATGGTGCCCTAATAGTAATTACACATTATAGTGGAATGTCACATTCATACTCAACTCAAAGGGACAAAAACTTGTCCAAGATTACTGGTCTCGGGGTGAAAGGTCGAAGATACAATGGTAGAATTTTCGAGTCACCAACAGCTCTTGCAAACCAGGCACGTCAGATTCCTTGTTGCTTGTTGTTTTCTATTTTTCAGGTGCTATGAACCTTTAGCATTTTGAAGTCCTGTTTCTGTTAATTCCTTCTTCACTTCTTCCCAATATGCTCTGCAGGGAGTGGTTAATCAACTTTTAGAACAAATGTCATCCCTAAACGATAGAATGGATGAGTTCACTACGCATATTGAAGAGCTAAATTCCAAGTTAGTTATGACAAATACTTCATCCAGTCAACAGAACATGGTCCTCCAAGCTGAAGCATGCAATGGCTCTGCCCCAACTGCTTATTTCATCTCAAATTTAGGGAATGGTTGCTTGACTGGATCAAAAATGTCCAAGTCCTTATCTTCATCCCAGTTGAGCAAGGAATCACCTTTAATGGAGGTACTATGACCAACTCCATTTATGTTTTAATTACTTGAACTAATTGTTTGTAATGGTTATGAGGGGCTGGGTTATCAGACTGCACCATTTGGGAAGAGGCTTTTGGAATGGGATGTGCAATTGAATAAACAGAACGAGTAAAACAATAAAGGTTTAGTGGCACAAGGATTCCTTCCTGACTTAGTGACTGTGATACAAAAGCCCAATTTTCCTAGTATAGCAAATAAGAGATAGAGATTGAGAATGATAGATGTTACCTCAAGTTTCTTTTCTTTTGTCTTCTTCAAATCCAAAGAATTGACTTTATGCCTCTTGTTGTATTGTCAATTTTATTTGAAGCAGCTTTCTGGTATTGCAAAGGGACAGCGTCAGATCATGCATCAGTTGGATAACTTGACCAATACTCTTCGGGAGAGCTTAGGAGAAGGGCACCGACAAGTAAGAAGAAGCAGGAAAAGTATACCAGTTGATACTGAATTCATTGGAGTTCCACTTATATGCACACTGGCAATTGGTGGTTTAGGACTCCTTTTATTCAGGAGCTCTCGAGCTCAAAACTGAATCCCATAGATTGACAAATTTTCCTAATTGCCACTTCCATTCTATTTTTCCCCTCAGGGTGCCTCCTCGCGGAAGATAAAAATGGATTTGACCATTGAGTTTGTAGGAAGAGTTGGAGGCAAATAAGAGCCTTCAAGTTGTAAATTTGGGGCTGCCCTTGGACAAATTTTGTATTTTTATGGACTTGGTTATTATAACTCAATAGTTAAATGTTGAATTTGATAGTCTAGTACTCGCCGATTTCTACTTTGTCATCATCCCAACTTATACACACTCCAGGACAACGCCCTGTTATGATGGATTCACAAATATAATATATGCATCTCTTTTTCTCTAAAGTTAAATTGAATTGATGGCTAGACAAGAGATTACATTATTATAGTTAATAAAAAAAGAGATCATGCAGGAGGCCTAATAACTAGGCTTGCAATTAAATCTTAACAATGATAAACATTGTTATTGACAAAGGCAAACGATCTAGAACTCGAAGCTCAAAGTCCTCCGGATGATTGGTAGTAGAGTTTAAGCAGTAAGGTTGTAGTCAGCTGAAATCTAGCTCTTCCGTGCCTTTAGTTTTGCTTTGACTTTTGGAGTAGATTCCGTTTCATAAGTAAAATTTGATTCTTTTGCTTTCTTTGCTGGGTAGCACTCTCTTTGTCTGAATGTTTAATTGTCATTGATGCTCTAGTTGTTGGGCTCATTTTGTAAGAGACCGTTTGCCAATAAGTTTTCCCATGTCCAATTGATTGTTTTGTGGTTAAACTCCTATTTGTGCGGCCTGTGATTAAGTTCTCTTTATAGTGCATACACTAGAAAACTAGAAGCTAGTCTAAAGGCATGCTGACCGGTTTTCTTGATACCTGGTTTTGCTTGCCAAAATTACTATATTAATCCAATTGCATATATTGTGGATCAAGTTACACATTGCAAGAATTAGTTTCCATTGGATGTAAGTGTATTCACTGTTGAAATAGGGATGGTCAAGTGTTTTCTTTTTCTTATTGCAAAGTACACATGTGGAATAAGTGGAAGCATTGTCGTGAATCATGTCTTTGGTCTAGAGCTTTTTTTGTCTTCTAGGCATAGAATAAATGGGGTTTTAGACACCTATTTTATACTACAGAGCATGTTCATTTTTGTACCTGAAGATATCTCTCCCTGAATTGTTGGTGAACTTCCTTAAGCTATGTTTAGCTTAGACTATTAGATCCTTTTTATATTAGTTTGAATTTTGACTAGGCATGTTGTTCATAATTAAGGAGAAGCCTCTATAGGGAATGGGGTTTTAGACACCTATTTTATACTATAGCGCATGTTCATTTTTGTACCTAAAGATGTCTCTCCCTGAATTGTTGGTGAACTTCCTTAAGCTATGTTTAGTTTAGACTATTAGATCCTTTTTATAGTAGTTTGGATTTTGACTAGGCATGTTGTTCATGATTAAGGAGAAGCCTCTAAAGGGATGGCTACACCAATACCAATTATTCTCATTTATGATTATTTCAACTTTTGCATTTCATGGAATTATTAACCTAATTGTCTGTATTCTAGTAACTTGTGAAGGGATCTAAAGTCATGCTAATTATCAAACCAAAACTTGATTTCTTTGCCATTCTTGACACTAGTCTTAATGCTATCTTGAATTTGGTCCCTCAAAGTTATGATGTGTTTCAGGTTCCATAAAGAATTCACTTTGGTTTTAACATTTTATATGTTTTTCCTTTTGAAAGTGACTGTACATTCATATGACCCCAAAGACTCTTTGTCAATAAGAAGCTTTCATAATCTTTTATTAGTGGCTCTTATCAAAATGATTCATAGACCCCATTTTAATTAGGATTACAAAGATCTATCCATTTAATTTTTTCTCAAGTAATCTTGCTTTCATTTTTTGTCCATAAAAATTCTTTATTGGTTTTCTCCGAGTTTATATGAGTTAAAAGAGGTAGATGTAAATGTGATGCCCAATAAATATTTAAGCTTTTGATTATTAAAGTGATGAGTTGTAATATACTCACATATGTCAAGAATTGATTATTCCAACCACTTAACTTTTTTTGAACTTTGCCTAGTAATCCAAAAAATACAAGTCTCTCAGTTTTAACGGGGAAGCCTAGATACTTGATCGAGGGGTAGGGGGTGGGGAGGTGTTCTTACTTGAAATCCAAAAGCTAGAATATTTCATTTGCTATTTGTAAAGCTTCCGTTGATAGCTAAAAGTCACACTTGTTTACTGTCAGACCAAAGAAACCTTTGAAGATATTTAATAAATCAGCCAAGATTTTAATATATTCCAATTTGGAGCAACTAAGGAGAAACAAATCTTTTATAAAAGATAGAGCAAAGAGCTTCATCTTGTCACATTTGTAATGATATTTAAAATTGTCACTCCTTTGAATATTATTAGATATTAAACTGGTTAAGACCTTAATGTACAACGTGAAGATATATAGGTATAAAGAGTCTTTTTGCTTGATGCCTTTAAAGCCTTTTCTTAAACATAATGGTGGGTTCCTCACTAATGATTATGGTATATGAAGATGTTGAGACATTGCTTGATCCATTTTTTAAACTAGGTTGAAATCCCTAAACTGCTAATATATCAAGAATGAACTCCTAACTGATTGTGTTAAAAGTTTTGTGGAAGTCTACGTTCAAGACACAATTACTGATCTCCTTTCTAACGTTGTAATTTTTAAGGATCTCTTTAATAAAAGTTCTTTAATTGATGTTGATGAGCTCCTTTAGGATTTTATGTAACCTTAAGGCGAGAATCTTGCATATTACCTTGTATATAAGAGTTTAGCACGAAATGGACCCGAAGTCAACTAGTTTAGAGGGTTTAAAGTTTTGGGAATTAAGTAAATATAGTTGTTTTCAACTCCTTTACTTTCAAAGAACTCCATGATTGCACTAGTAATCTTATTACATGTTTGGACCCAAAGTCAATTAGGATAGAGAGATTGAAGTTTTGGGAATTAAGTAAGTTTAGTTTTTTTCATCTCCTTTAACACAATCCCACTTTCAAAGAACTCCATGATTGCACTAGTAATCATATTACATGTTTGTTTCTAAGTCTTTTAATAAAAATTAGCATCAAATTCATCAAGTGATTTATTGGAGCCTGCACTGAAGAGAGAATTTTTCTTTTAATCTTTGAGGTTTTGATTAGCCTAGTTAGTTGGACAACTTGCTTCTCTGATATAGGGATAAGGAATAAATGATTGACGTCATGCACAGAGAAAGTAACAAGGTTAGTAGTGCTTATAGTTTCCTTAAAAAAGCCACAAGAAAGGTCTTTAATTTCATGGAGGTTTATGGTTGTGTTCCCTTTAGTACTTGTAAGGGTAAGATTGTATTCATATGTCTTCTGATTATGAGGGAGTTATAGAAAAATTTTATATTTTATCCCTCCTTCTTATTAGTTCATGGAATTTTTCCTTATTAGAGAATTGTGACTTTTGAGTCTTTAACATATATGTATAGCTTGACAAAGTTATTTTTTTAACTTAAGGCTTCTACTTTTTGTATTTAACTTCAGTTGCTTTTGAATTAAGGTTGGCTAGAACTTCCCTCTTGATTAGCTTTGTGTTGTTATAAATGCTGTTGTTAAGAACTTTAAGTCCACCCTTTATCGCATTTAGCCTCTGTTTTGAAAACCGGACCGGACCGGCTGGTCCGACCGGTGACCGGTCGGTGGTCCGGTCCGATTTAACTTTCAAAACCAGTATCCAATTGGACCAGTCCGAACTGGTCAAAATCGGTCAATTGACCGGTTTTTGACCGGTCCGTTATA
>JAOSBL010000003.1:16752601-16765512 GCA_027568915.1 Erythroxylum roraimae | reverse complement strand
TATATTAATTATTATATAATTTTAAACCATATAAAACATAAATAAAAATATATCTAATCAAATCTTTTATATGGATTGTAATATAAGTAAAACTAATTTAAAAATAAATATTAAATCATATAAAAATCAAATAATATTATATAAATCTCAAAATAAACGTGAATATGTGTTTGTGGAAATTATGTGTAAAACATAAAGGTAAAAGGAAGTAAAAAATAGGTTCATTAATTGATATGAAAAATCTACCTAAAAAAGTGTTTTTTTTAAGCTACAAATTTGAGCTTCTTAAAAAGCTGTATTTCAGCTTCCAAAAAAGCCATGTCTATGAAAAAAGTGATTTTGGATTTTACAGCCAAATACTCAATTTTCTTAAAAATAGCTTTTGTGGTAAAAAAAAGTGCTTATTCACCTTCTAAAAGCTGAACCAAACAGGCACTTAATTAGGTTCCATTCTCTTTTGGAAAGGGAATCAGACACCATTCCTCTTTCCACTATTTAGTCCTCTCAAAAACTAAAAACAAAACTTTATAAGAGATAAGAGTTCTAGATTTTTCTTTAATGCCATTCTCAGTAGGAGGAGCTCTAATAAGATTTGTTCTTTAACAACTAACAATTAAGAAGTCTCCTGGGAACAATTAAAGCTTAAAGAACTAACTCTTAACCATTTCAATCATCCTCTAGGCACTTCCAACATTACTTGCTCATTTCTTCAGGGGCTAAGAGAGTTCATTCCAAAGGTTATTTCTCGTTAGTTCAAAGGATACTTGACCATACCTTTCTTACAGAAATAAATCAAACAAGCTTTATTCAATATGAACTCTAAAAAGTCCCCAGGCCTAGATGGTTTTAGTGCTCATTTTTTTCCAAAGAAATTCTAGCACTTGATAAGTGACTTGTGACTAATGCTACCACAGAATTCTTCAAAAAAGGAAGGTCAATAACTAGGCTTAACAACACTCAAATTTGCTTAATCCTTAATATACCAAATTGAAGTTCTCTAACTGATTTCTGGCATATCTCATGCTTTAATGTGACAAATAAGATCTTTTCCAAATTGTTTGCATCAAGATGTTTTATTAATGTAAGTCAATATGCATACTTCAAAGGGAAATCTATTGGGAATAAGATGCTTTTAGTGTAGAAATTATTCAAGGCTTGCAAGAACAAGAAGACGCAAAGGAGCTGTTATTTGAAAATTAACTTTCATAAGGCATTTGATTTGGTTAGGTAGAGATTCATACTACATTAACTAAATGCTAAATTAAATGCTTTTAGTTTTCTAGAGAAGTTCATCCACTAGATTGAAAGTTGTGTTTATAATCCTTCTTTTAAAATTCTCATTAGTTGTAAGGATACTAAGTTACTTAAAGGTGTATGAGGATTAAGACAATAGGATCCAATTTTTCTGTACCTATTTATTATTTATATAGAGGTTCTTACTTATCTAATTACCCTTAAGATTAAGCAGGGGAATGTGGTTAAGTATCACTATAAATGCAAAATAGTGTAACTCACTAACATCACATTAGCAGATGATATCCTACTTCTTTATAGGGCTGATTCCAATTTAATAAACATAATAATGAAGTCCTTAAATCCCTTTAGTGTGTTTTTCAGTCTCTTACTACCTCCGATTCATAATAAGTGTCTTTTTAGATACATTTTAATTATTCAAAATAAGTGTCATTCTTGACTTTTGTATGCATGTTTATAATTTTACTTCCAAAATTAACCTTTAATTTCTCTCACATCTTAATTACACAGATTACACAGATTATATTTTCAAGGTACTTTAACATGTAATTAATAAGGGTATATCAGATATTTCATTAACTTTCTTAATAAGTGTGCATTCTTCTAAAACGACACTTATTATGAATCGGAGGGAGTATTAAACAAGCATAAAATTTATATATACATTTCCTCGTACTAGATTATTCTCATCAGCTCACTCACTACAAGCTCGGAGCTAAAACAAGAAGAATTTATTTTGAAACATCTTGGTATTCCAATCTTAGATAAAATACTAACCTAATAAGATTTTCAACCACTATTTGATTCCATTAATAGACGAATTAATCATTGGAATAACAAATTTCTCTCCCATACAGGCAGATTACAACTTATATCAGCAATCATTAATAGCGTTCATACCTATTGGCACTTTCGTATGGATGCAAGGTCAGGTGGGTAGAGATTTGCATCGTAAAGGATGAAGGAGGCCTCAACGTCAAGCCTATAAGAAGCACAAACAAGATTCTTTTAGCAAAGTGGATCTGGAAGCCCCTCATAAATTTAGATTCAGTGTGTTAACACGGACGCATGCCTAAATATTAAAGAACCAAAGCCTTAGGTACAACAAATGCAGGCAAAATTTGTCTTAGAATCTTATTTAAATTTTGAAACTCAGAAGTCAAATGTCCCAAGAATTCAAGAGCATAATAAGGAATAATGAAAGAACTTGGTTCTGGTATGGTAATTGCAATGGTTTAGGCCCCTTCATAACATTCTAAAACTAGAGAACTTAAAACTTCAAGTTCTTATGAATGCCAAAGTTAGTTTAGTTATCATTGATGACACCTCGAATTGCAAATTTAGGGGATTCCCCTTGGTTAAGAAATATATAACTAACTATAATTCCAATATGGAGGTAGAAGATAAGCTTATATGGAGAGCTCATAACTCTAATAAGTTCTCTAACAAATCATGCTTGAGCTTATTCAGGACTCCTACTTAGAAATTCTCTTGCGGAGACTAGTGTGGTTTCCTAACAATTGTCCTAAAGCTTCCTTCATTAAGCAAGGATTGAGAACCATGGATAAACTGACAGGTATATCCATCTCCAATGCCTTATGCAAATCCTACAACTCAATAATTGAGGAAACCACAAACCATATGTTTTTAACCTGTAACTTCTCCATAATCTTTTTATACCCATCCTCTTCAGTTATGTAAGTTAAAATACACTATAATCAATTGGCTTCAATTTGTCAGAAGGTTAGATTTACTCATCAAGGGGATCAATAAGTTTTAAAGCTTATTATCAGTTGTGGTGTTTATGCTAGCTCTTTGGAAGGAAAAGAACCTGAGATATTTACAAAATATCAAGCAGTCATTCAAAACACCTTGTATCAGACCAAGTAACTAAGTGTAGCCCAGAACACTAGGAAAAAAAATGAGTGATAGATTGTCCCACAAGTGGAACGTCAATAACTTGCTCCTAACCATTGTAAGTTAATTAGAAGTTGAACCTTTGGTGAGAGCTTAGCCTTACGTGTTGGAACTTGCGTTACGTGTGGCTTGTAGCCTTATGCTCCTTGGTTATAACAATTTCTTACTAATGCATTCTCGTTTCTTTGAAAACAATTCTCAACTATTGCATTTGGAACAAAATTAATTTCCCATAGAAGAATATGAATAAAAAATTATGCTATGCTTTGTAAGAAAAATTTTTGTTGGAACAATTATATTTTTTAAATAAAAATTACATTTAACATGAGCTTTAATTTTTTTATATTGTATAAAACAAGTCTTTAATATCGGATATAATGTCAAACAAAGCAGGAAATCGTCTTGTATGGTATATATATTTTTTAGTTATTCAAAATTTAGTGACAAAATATTCTGATCAGTGATATGACATTCCACCGTGCAACGTGCACAACGTTGCAACGATAGACTTATCTCTAAGTGCTACTTGTGGCTGTCCAGTTGGAAACAGTTCCACAATATTGGACAAAATTTTAATAATGCACGCGTCTTTTCTTTATCTTGTTGTGGACACTTTTGTCAATACCGCTGGAAGCCACGGAATCAATTCAAATCATTATAAGTGGACCACTGTGCTTTTCCAGCTCCAAGGTGGTGGATTAAATTTAGAAAAGTTATGATGGTGTCTTAACATACCCAGAAGCTGAATTAAATTTTAAATTTTCTAACTTTACCGTTACATTTTCAATGCTCTGGAAATTAGTTTGAATTTCTTTAACATTTGGAAGAGAAATTAACTTCAACGTGATGAATTCCATTAAATCATAATAAAACTAATCTATGAATTTTAAAATACTAACGTTGAGAGTTTTTTTTAAAATATCAATGTTGAGTAAATTTAGTCTTTTGTACTTACGCATGCAAAAAGATAACGAAAAATTAATGTATTGATATTATTATATAACCAAACAATTTTCACAGAATTAATAAAGATAATTTTATTTTTCTTCATTTTTAATATAATATATTCTTAGTGAAACTCTTCTCCAACTTAGAATTATAAAAGAAATTAAGTGCAAAATATATTAAAAATTTTTCATTTTATTTATTTTTAAAATATTTGTATAATAAAATTATCTAACAATATTTTGTAATATTAAAATTATTAGTTGTTTTTCAAAAATTTCTCCAACTGCTCTTCATCAATAATCAGGACATCAGATTACATGGATAAGAGCTCTTGTAGGAGTGTTATGAAATCACCTAATCTTCCTACAAAGAAATGACAATCTTATGAAGAATATTTATGGCAACTAACGACAAATTCTTCAAGATAGACCTTATTATAAAGATAAGGGTTGGGGTAGTTAGCAAGTTGTTTGCAATTACCTATCTGCAAGACTAATACGTGAACTTACCATTTGAGGTGTGCTTCCATATGATGATGTCATTATTCGAGTTAATACAAGCCTACATAATTTCAGTCTTCAATGGAGTTGGAATTGGAGCAAGCTTGATTTGATCCCTTCTTGTAAGAGCTTGAGCCACTGTATCCTGTTATCGTATAAGAGGTTTTTAGAGCAGCAGATTCCTCCAATTTATCCAAGGGACCTACTGATAACCAATTGTTAAACTAGAAGTTGGTGGTCTTCCCTAGACAAGCATAGTCTGGTTTGGTCATAGACATTCTCGACCATCTAGAATTATTTGGCTTATTATGTTAAACCAGCTACCAACTGTTGATATGATTGAAAGATTCATACACCTTACTAACTGATTTACTCTCTATAAAAGAGCTAAGGAGACTTCAAATCATCTCTTCTTTAATTGTAGCTATGTTATTGTCACTTAGAAAGCTTTGATGCAGACATGCTTGATTAGTGAGTTTCCAGAGGACTTAAGCCAAATCAAGGTTTGGCGTCCTAATATAAGATTCTAAAACAAAACCATCAAATGTTTTTTTTGCAATTCTCTATCGTTTCAAATTATAACTGTATAGGATTAAAAGAACAATCGAATTTTTTAATGACAAATGCCTTTCCACTAAGCAATTCAACACTCATCTAATGTAGTTGATAAGAATTCACATCATCATTCACATGCATAAGGAGTTGGACCAGCAATTTCTCAGCTCCTCTTGGAGAGTGTAAACATATTCTTCTAATTATAGCCCTTATATCTTTAACTATGCTTCAATTGTAAGCTTGTATTTGGTTTGTTGCTCTTGTAATTTGCAATTTGTCCTGTACTAGTCTTGGTTCACTTGATTTCCTTTTATGACTTAATTTAATTCAACCTTTCTAAAAAAAAGATAAGGATTGGGATAAAGTTCTTCCTAAGTTGTATCATTTAAATAAAACTATTAGGAAGCAATATTCCTAGTCTTGACATACTTATTGGGATGTATGTCTATTTCCAAGTAGAGAAGCTAAAAATCTTATCAAAAGGAATTTGTTACAAACAAGATCTTCGTACATACATTAAAGACCATAACATCTTTGAGATACAACATGTTCCTACTGGATATGAATATATCAATGATAAACTATTTGAAAAGTGTTTAGAAAGTTATGATCATTTCGATCACCAACATCCATTATGGCAAAATTCAGAATTTTATGTTCAATTTCCATTCAAAAGGATGACAAATTTAATCTAATAAAGGTAACTCATTCGCGAATGAATCCAGAAGACTTAAAGATGGGGCAAGAGGAGTGTGCTATACTTTCGAAACAATGACTGATCAAATCAATAAAATCAAATTAGACATGTCAAGCTTTTTACGTAGAAAAAAGAGAAGAAAAGAATAGAAGAAAAAAGAAGTTAGATTCTGATTATAAGCCTCTGAATAATTTCTTTAAGATGACAAGTTTCCTTTATCCAAGATAAATACACAAGTGTTATTTATGAAAGAGGAAAAAATATTTTCAAAGTTTGATTTAAAATGGGTTTTGGAAATTGGGCATTGACCAAAAGGATCTGCATAAAGCAGCATTCTGCATTCTTAATGCCTAATATCAGTGGACATTCATGTCATTTGGGCTAAGATTTGCCCCATCACTGTTTCAAAGGGTCATAACAAGGATCTATGATGACATTCTATTGAGTGCTTGGATTTACACTGATGATATCCTACTTTATTCTCAGATTTAGCAAAAGCATCAAGCCCCATTAAAATAAAATTTAAATCTTACAAAGAAGTATAGGATCATGTTCTCAGCCCACAAAAGACAATTGGATCCATATAAAATTTCTTAGCACGAAGTTTCATGATGGTTTCTACTTCTTTGTAAGATCCAAAAATTGTCATAATAAGGCTTAATGCTCTTGTTGAGTCTAAGAATAAAGCAGAATATTATCAATGTAAATTAAAGCACTTGATAGAATGTCATTATATATCATTGTCATAGCTATTTGAAATAATGATGGGGGTGAATTTTAGTCCAAATTACATGACTGTCCACTGATACTAGGCATTAGGATTGTTAAATGTTGTCTTATGTTGATCTTTTAGGTCGATACCTAATTGCCAAAATCCCACTTTTAAAACAAACTTTAAGAATATTTTTTCCTCCTTAAAAAAACACATTCATATTTATCTTGGGCAGAGGAAACTTTTCATATTGAAGAAAATTATTTAGAGGCTTTTAATCAATATTAACCACTTTATTCCTCTGTTCTTTAAAGCTCTTTTTTCTAAGTAAAAAGCTTGACATGCTTAATCTAATTTTGTTGGTTCAATCATTCCTTGTTTCAAAGGTATAACACACTCTTCTTGTGCCATTTAAGTCATCTAGATTTATTCCAAAATGAGTTTCCTTTGGTGGATTAATGTCTTCATTATTTTTTAATGGCAACTGAACATAAAATTCTAATTTCTGCTGTAATGAATATGGGAGATCAAATCGAACTTGACTTTTGGGGCAATATTGTAAAAGTTGATCCCTGATATCTTCATATCTAGTGGGAACATATTACAACTCAAATATGTTGCAGTCTTCAGTGTACACACAAAATTCTTATTTGTAATGAATTCCTTTTGACACGATTTGTAACTTTTCTGCTTAGCAATGGACATCTGTCCCAATAAATATGTCAATACCAAGAAGATCACTTCAAATAGATTTGTCCAAATGATACAACTAGAAAGAATTTTATCCCAATCCTTCTCTTTGTGATAAGTTCTATTTTGAACAATTTATGTAGTAAAGCATTCTTTACATTGGTTCTTCAGCTTCTTCATTAAGAGAAAAGAATTCATTATCAGCAGATTAATAAACAAGTAGTGCAAACGGTGTCTCTTCATCTTCGTTGGACCGTTTATAAAAAATAGACTTAACGTCTTTATCTTCTTTTATGGGCATCATAACCTCAATGGACTGCAAGATTTTCATATCCTTTTTGGTATTTTTAAGGCACATTTTTGTATAATGACATATTATCCACATAGGTAACATCTGTCTGACTTTTTAGTTTTAGAAGCTTGTCGTTTAAAAAATCTTATCTTATTTTTCCAATTTTTATTGAAATGATGTGAATGAACTTAGAATGACTTTCTTCTAAAGTGTTTCTCCTTCTAAGTGTTACATGCACATTTTCCTTGTCTTTTCACTTAATCTTTAAGTAAGGCTTCTTGCATGCTTGTTTGATTTGAGGTTCACCTTTTAACATAACTTTGAAAAAATTATGTTGCTCACACAATATGTCTAGTGTTACTAAAGCTAATTGGTAGATTTCTCCCTATCAATGAGCTAGAAATCTTCGATGAATTCTTTATGAAACAATTCGAAAATGAAATTGGCTTACGACATTTGCAAAACTTGCATGTGTTTGTATTCATCAAGGCTTTGGAACCATTGTCTTCAAGTTCCTGTCATTCTGGAGATAAATTCTGTCAATATTTCTTTAAGAGAAATGTTAGGCCATTTCATTTAAAGATCTATCCAGGCACTGAACTCATGCAGTTGATCTCTCCATTTTGTTGGTGGGATATTATCAAAAGTGAACAATGTTCCTTAAGTAAGTTTATAGATAAGAGTTATCTGTGGTCTAATTAGTTTAGTCATTAATTCCACATCTTCAATGTTTGGTTCAAATTCTATGTGTGGTTGAGAAGAGTGTGGAACATTTACCGTCATTTGAGATATTTGAGTGAGATTTGCAAGCTGTATGAAGTTTTTGGTAAAAGAATCAGAATCTTGGCTTTCATTGTGACTTTTAAAGCTATCTAGAATTGATTTAAGGGTAGCTACAAATTCTTAGTTAGACGTGGGTTCTTTCGTTGTGTCCATATTTAGGGAAGGACTTTCTTTAGATGGAGAAGCTGGTGATGTGTTGATTTGTAAAGGTTTAGGAGCCTATGAAGTTAATAGAACGTCTTTTTCTGTTGGGTTTGGCTTAGAAGGTATTGAGAATTTTAAAAGGCTTGCCTAAATTACAGATAAGACATTTTGAAGACTTTTTCATAGTCAGTATGGTTTATATGGCTCTGGATCTTTAGCCATGTTTGACTCAATTTTTTAATCTCTTTAAACGTTTTAAGTTTCCTTTTCTTTCTTAGAGAAGTATGGTCCCCAATAATGTTGGTCAATATATCTTCTCAAATAATAATCTAGTTTTGTATCTTAATTAAGTAGTCGATAATGTAGTTGCCACACTTGGAGAGATATATAATCAACCTTTGAATTTTGATCCTTGTATCTGTTGGGATAGACCATCAAGCTTTGAATCAATTCGATGAAGGACATCATTTTGTGCTATAGTATTTTGTGCCTGCCAATTGACCACTTCTTCTACCAGAAAAAAGATACATAATTTCCATATGGATTGATACCTGTTGATCTTGAGCATGGCCTCACAGATGCCATTGTATGAGATTCCAAAGATGGAAAACCTTCCTCATATGATCTCATCATCATATAAGGAAATGGTTTTGGGATCTCCTTAGGGATTGAGAGAAATTAATGGCACTAAGCATCTTGGTTGGATCCAGTGTTCCTTTCCAACCACTCTTAATGGTTCAGACAGATCCATTTGCCTAGGCTTAACATTCCTAGGATGAATCCGAGGTCTCAAGCCATCATCTTTATCATGCTTGAGTTGGATCTTCTTTTGTAGTTGACAATTAAATCTTGACTTTCTACTGGGAAAATCTCTCAGTCTTGGGATATAATCTTCATTGTCATTATCAGAATATTCATCCATCCAAAATTCACAGTGTGAGTCACACATGGATGGATCTACATCTCAAATTAAATATCCATTGACATGGCTAACATACACCTTATGTCCATCAGACTAGATATAGTGGATTAAAGGACCACTAATGCTTTGTTCATAAGAAAATACTGGAGTAATCATCATTATTGGCCCAGAAGAGGCTTTGGATCATTTTGGATTCTATTCTCCAGGCTTGCTAAAAATTGACTTTTAGCGTTCTATCTTTTAATCTTCTCAGTAGCGAATGAATGGCAATATGAACAAAGCATTGATAAGGAGTATGAAATTCCTTCTCGAAATTTCTGATCCACTCTATAGATATTAACTCTTTCCAGTTATTGTGGTTTCAATTTTCATGGAATCTGGATGATTGTTTTCTCATTCTGCTACCATATAAAGGGTATCTTGTGTAGAGTTTGAAAATTTCAAATCTAGAGCATGGTTTTGCAATCTGTAAATGATCTGATGATATAGAGTGATCATGAAAGTAGTAGGATCTTGTTCAGCTCCAACAATTTGAATATGGACTTTCAGTCTTGTGAGTAAAATTAAATCATCAAGTTTAATGTTAAAGTCTAGAGTAATAGTCATGATGACACTTTTCATTGTTCAGAGTGGTCTGAAGGGTGTTGATTAAAGCATTCTAGTAAAATGTGTACACCATATCTAAGAGAAACTCTAGCTATTACTGGAATTCCTTTTTTTCTAGCTATTACTAGAATTCCTTTTCTTCCATGTACCGTTAGGACCATACAAATAATGCATACATAGAGATGTGTGTAAAATAGTCTAGCCATAAAGAGATTAGTTCAGAGGGAAACTCTAGAGTTACGTATTGCTCTGTAAAAGTGAATTTTAGGTCACATTGGTCTAATATAGGTCATTGGATCAATTCTTTAGCTTGAGGTCTATATGTCGAAATCAAGGAGCAAATACTACTTGGAAAAGAGCTTAACTTGTGATAAAGACTATATATGCTAATAAAGGTAGCTGAGTATCATAGATTTTAGTATCTTTCGGTAAATGGGTAATTTATACGAGGTTTTCCATTTACTGGAGAGAGTTTTCTTAAGGGTTAAAAGGGAGTTGTCTTAAAGAAAGGGCTAAAAAGAAATGAGTAGGGTTTACTGATGAGGTTGGAACTTCACTCATTGTTATCTAGGTGTCTCCCTATTCACTTTTATAAGCAATAACTTTTAACACTATCGGTAAGGCAATTAAAGCAGACCAATTAGCATCTACCTTTACTAAATATTTTTGAAAAAGAAAAATAAATATTGCAAACTGATTCGAGTGAATATTTCTAGGTAGCAGTATTAATAGAGGAAATGGAAGGAAAGAGTTTTTATTGTGAACAAGCTAATGGATAATTTAGACCCTAAAAAAAGCACTATCATGCAATTTACAAAGACATTTTGGAAGTAAAAAAAGGTACAATATGTCCTTCCAAAAGATACTAGATTAAAAAAAAAGACTTTTGCCAGATAGTCAGTTGATTCATTGAAAAACACATCAAAGACTATTATTAGAACATCCGGTTTAAATTTTTTGCTACTACGTCTATAGAAAAACCTCTTTTCTTCTATTACCTCTATTAATACTGTTCCCCAGAAATCTTCACCAGCGTCAGTCTACAAGTTTCATTTTCCTTTGTCAGGAATCTTTAGTGAAGGTAGATGTTGACTGATTTGCATTAATATTATTGCCTAAACAAGGCCTCATAGTGATGACTTTTTCTTTAGTAGCTTTGACAGCTGGTTAGCATAATATGACACATGAGGGATAAAGTCCCTAATATAATTTACAACTCTCAAAAACTATTGGATTTGCTTAACAGTAAGATTTGTATCTAGGAAGTTTAATAATTCACTAGCTATATATGAGTTGAGCTGGTAAAGACGATCATGAAACTTTATGCCCACAAATTCTATACGGGCTTATCCAATTTGGCTTTTATAGGCCGAAAGCATAATCTCATACTTCTTTGTAAGATTTAAAAATTGTTTTAATAAGGCTTGATGCTTTTGTTGATTCTAAGAATAAAGTAGGATATCATCAATGTAAATCAAAGCATTTGATAAAATGTTGTCATAGATCCTTTTCATGACTCTTTGAAACAATGATAAGGTAACTTTTAGCCTAAATGGAATGACTATCCACTAGTACTGAGCATTAAGAATGCAGAATGTTGTCTTATGTCGATCCTTTGGGCTAATACCCAATTGCCAAAATGTTGCTTTTAAAACAAACTTTGAGAATATTTTTGTCTTTTTTCTGAAATAACACTAGCGTAATTATCTTGGGTAGAGGAAACTTGTCATCTTGAAGAAAATTATTTAGAGTCTTATAATCAATAACTAACCTCTTTTTTCCTTTATTCTTTTATGCTCTTTTTTTTCTATATAAAAAGCTTGACATGCTTAAGCTAATTTTGTCAGTTCGACCATTCCTTATTTTAAAAGTATAACACGCTACTTTTATGCCATCTAATAGGAATAAATTTTGTTATTTTTTATAAGTTATTTCATTGGAATTCATTCCTATTTTTGTGTTTAATTGCTCATTTTATGTTCCTATTAATTTTACAAGTAGATTTAATGATGGAATATAAAATTTGGATGAAAGCATGAAGAATTGGAAGAAAAGGAGCAAAATCACATAGAAAAAGAAATATTAAAGTGGAGCAGCAGATGACGACATAAGTAGCCTTTCTTCCATCCTTTAAAGGCATAGCATTTGACACAGCTCAAGCATTGAGAGAACTACAAAACGCGGCCAAGAGAGCACTTAGGCTGTCCTCAACGACAACCACTTGGGGAAGCATCAAAGAGGCTTTAAAACATAGCATTTGATGGAGCCTTCATCTAGTCCAAAACACAATAGCAACGTTTAAGAGGAAAAAGCAAAACAACAACACATTGAGGCATGAGAGGCTGACTTGGCTTTGGCAATTCACACAGCCCTAATATATAAATAGAAGCAAGCCAAAAGCATTAAAGAGTGTGGAGAGTTGACTACATAACAAAAGACTAAGGGAGAGAGAAACGAGTTTAAAGACAAATCAAGAGAAGCTCTCCATTAGTAGTCAAGAATTGCTGCTACAATAAGGCTTGAGAGAGCCTTGAGAGGTGATGGCTTCAACTTGGAGACACTTGTCTTGGAGCTTGGAGCCTTCCTTGCTTTCTAGGAGATGCAGCATGTCTATAGCCACCTTTTTGGATTTAATTTCAATTATTGCACTGTTTATCCACCACCTTTTGCTTGTTGTTTGCTATAGCTTTAGTTTTCTGACTAAATGCTTGCTTTTCCTTTGTCATATCTGAATGATTTATGTTTATTTGTCTTGGCTGAATTCTTTAATTTGCAACTCATTAGTTTAATGCTTAGTTTAATTCTTTACTTTATTTTTTTTATTGTTTGAACTTGGGATTTTGATTAATGAATGGCTTTGGTTTAATTTTCCAGCATTGATTTAATTTAAT